>CAWTZC010001850.1:0-202849 GCA_963919715.1 Microtus obscurus | reverse complement strand
GAACCTTACCAGTAGTCCACAGTCATATGGCAATACATAGATTTATAGAAATGAGTTAATTTAAGATTAAGTGTTATTTAATAAGAAGTCAAAGCTATTGGCCAAGCAGTGTTGTAATCAATAGACTCTGTGTAACTATTTCTGGGCATCCAGAAACAAACAAATAGCCTCCATTAACCAAATGGTGCCAAAATGAGGCAACTACATCATCACAAAATCTGAGAGAGTTAAAAAAAATCTCGACACAAAGAACAGAGTAAAGCCGACTTCTTGGTAGCCACATATTTTTTTAGATGGGCTTTGTTAGTTGGCAGCAAACAAGGGTGCCACAGCTCCTATAAGAGACATCATCCTGACTCAGCCACAAAAGATGCACAGCTTTTTTAGGGAAGGGCTTCCTGGTTTGTGCTGGCACAAATAGCTATGACTCTCATGGGAGGTACTGCACCTGGGATCTGTGTGCAGCATGTTACAAATTGCTTGATGGAGACATAGACATGCCATGTCTCTTGAGCTGTGGCAGAGAGAATGGCTTGCAGAGCTGGCAGTAAACATACCTCTGCCATTTTGGACTAAGTAGAGCAAGCAGGCAGAGCTGAGGAGTTGGTCCTAGCCATGCCTGTTCAGCATTTTTTTTTAAAAGCACTTCTGGTCAGAAAATAATTACGAATATGCAAAAAAGGCCAGATTCACATAAAAAGAATTGTAAATGGGTCACAGTGTATAAATATAAGTAAGCTTCAGAGAGTGAAGACAGTCATAAGTTAAAGGAGTATAGAAAAATAAGCCATATAAAGATGTGAAATACACAGAGAGTCTAGATTAAGTGCATTATTGTGTGTTCTTTGAGTTTTTTGACTGTGAATGAGCACAGAGAGACATTTCATTGTATGGGCTGCTAAGGCAAACCAACATATATACTTTAAAAGTATCTTGACTTCAAAATTTGGGTCTAAGAATATGTTGCTTTGAAAAAGAGGTTCTACTTTTGTTTCTTTAGAGGATGAGAACCTGTGGATTCCTTCCGGAATAAGGTGATTTGATGGACCAAGATCCCCTGATAGGACTCCATGAACCCTCAAAAGACTTTGGCCAACAAAAAGCAGAAAGCAGTTTGGCGAGAAGTCCTCCAAAATTCCCAAATATTGTTTATAAATGTTTGTTTACATTTAAAGGGGATATGTTATAGGGATAATCATTTGTATTTGTATAGACCTTGGTCTATTGATACAAATTTAAGGTCAATTTTGTTAAATGAACCTCTGTTCTTGTTTAAGGTATTACATTTGTTCAGTTCATTTAAAGATGCAATGTATAGTTAAGAAATACAAATTTATAGTCATTTATATTAGTTAAAATTGTAGTAATGTTAGTTAGGTGTTCTAGATGTAATGAGATATATTTCATATGGATTGGTATTCTTCAAATCTTTCAAAGACATACATAATATGGCATTTTAAATGTTTTAAAAACTTAGTCGTTTTCATGACAGTAAGACATGTCTTCTTCTAGTAGCACTAATTATTTCAGAGAGGTTGATGGGTATTGAAAAAGCTCATTATGGGGGAATCGGGATGATTGGGATAAAGGAAGGTTGGTTAGGGGAGCAGAGAAGCACACATCTTAATTAAGGGAGCCATCTTAGGGTTGGCAAGAGACTTGGATCTAGAGGGGCTCCCAGGTGCCCAGGGCGATGTCCTCAGTTAGTTCCTGGGGCAGCTGTGGATAGGGAACCTGAAATGACTCTATCCTATAGCCATACTGATGAATATCTTGCATATCACCATAGAAACTTCATCTAGCGATGGATGGAGATAGAGACAGAGACCCACACTGGAGCACTGGACTGAGCTCCCAAAGTCCCAATGAGGAGCAGAAGGAGGGAGAATATGAGCAAAGAAGTCAGGACCACAAGGGGTGCGCCCACCCGTGGAGACAGTGGGGCTGATTCTTTGGGAGCTCACCAAGGCCAGCTGGACTGTGACTGAAAAAGCATGGGATAAAACTGGACTCTCTGAATTTGGCAGACAATGAGGGCTGCTGAGAAGCCAAGGACCATGGCACCGGGTTTTGATCCTACTTCATGTTCTGGCTTTGTGGGAGCCTACCCAGTTTGGATGTTCACCTTCCTAGACCAGGATTGAGGGGGGAGGACTTTGGACTTTCCACAGGGAACCCTGACTACTCTTCAGGCTGGAGAGGGAGGGGGAGGAGTGGGGGGAGGGGAGGAGAAGAGGGAGGAGTGGGAGGGAAATGGGAGGCGGGGAGGAGGCAGAAATTTCTTTTTTTATTCTCCAATAAAAAAAAAAAAGAAATTAAGAAAGCTATATCAGAACTTCTTTTTTTTTTTTTTTTTTTTGGTTATTCGAGACAGGGTTTCTCTGTGGCTTTGGAGCCTGTCCTGGAACTAGCTCTTGTAGACCAGGCTGGTCTCGAACTCACAGAGATCCGCCTGTCTCTGCCTCCCGAGTGCTGGGATTAAAGGCGTGCACCACCACCGCCCGGCTTATATCAGAACTTCTTGTCCCTAGTTATTTTACTGCTGAGTTATGAGAGAGACTACCTACCTAGAAGTTAGGTTTTTTTTTTTAAAATTTCTATTGATTTATCTTCCTTGTTTCTGTGGTTTGTAATGGAGAACAGCAGATATAAATCCCATCGCCTGTCACAAAAAAAAAAAAAAAAAAGCTCATTATGAAATTTGCCTTCAATCTGACAAGGCTAGCCATTTGGGCAAGAAACTGCTCTTGCCAGGATCACTTGGTGTTAATGTTGTGTAAAGGACCTAAAAAAATGACTGCTAAAGTTGCCTAAAGAAGGTGAGTCAGTTTCTGCTTCATGAAAGAATCTGCTAGACATTCTGCAGGACACAGAAAAAAAGGTGATTGAGAAACTAGTAATATAGGTGTAACTGTCTTTGAAATTTTCTGCTTCAAGGAAAAGTCTGCCAGATACTATGGGCCTATAGACTGAAGATGGATGCCCCAATATTACAGAAGAACTTTGGGTGACTGTCCAGGCAGCAAGATGTCTTTGTCAATTCTAGAGTTTTGGGCGTGCTTATGACTACTTAGGTAATATATGTCCTTCTGGAGTCTTTGATGGAGTTGAAGAAAGACAGTTTTATAATTATAAAAGCTGGATTAGATATAAAACTTTAGACTCACAAAGAAGAATAGATAACATAGTGTTGTGGGAGGTCCTTCCGCCCTTCCAACCAATAGCTGCTGAGATACCAGCCCATTGGGGCATGGTTTCTCTTCCTTTAAAAAGCTGCTACTTCCTTCCGCTCACTCTTTTCACTTCCCGCTCCACTGGTGACTAGACTCCCTTCCTGGTTGTGCAGAGGGCTGTTGTCTGGGATGGTGATCTGTAAGTTTTTTCTTCTTTAAATAAATACTACCCTATTAATCATAATTCCAAACTGGCATTGTTCGTGGCTTATGCCTTCACCACTTCTTCTTCTTCTTCTTCTTCTTCTTCTTCTTCTTCTTCTTCTTCTTCTTCTTCTTCTTCTTCTTCTTCTTCTTCTTCTTCTTCTTCTTCTTCTTCTTCTTCTTCTTCTTCTTCTTCTCTTTGTCATCTTCCTCTTCCTCCCAGCATACTATTCTGTTTACTCCACCCACCTATGTTCTAACCTATCAGGGCCAAGGCAGTTTATTGAACCAATGAAATCAACAGATTGATATGACACTCCCACATCAACATAGTATTTTCCTCAGTTTGCCAAATGTATATGGACTAAATACTGTAACTATAATTCTTGCTTGATAATTGCTTTTTTGTATGTAATATTGCTATATCAAAGTTAAAACCTTCCTTTTTACTTTTTACAGAAAAGGGGAAGTGATGTGCGATTTTCCTCTGTATGCAGTGAATATGTATTATTCCAGTTGGTTAATAAAGACACAGCTTGAACCTATGGCAGCACCGAATAGAACAAGGTGCAAATTCCAAGCAGAGATAAAGGAATAAAGAAGGTAGAGTCAGGGAGATGCCACCTAGCCACTGAAGGAAACAAATGCTGGATGGAATCTTACTGGTAGGCCATAGTCATGTGGCGATACATAGATTAATAAAAATGGGTTAATTTGAGATGTAAAAGTTACTTGATAAGAAGCCTAAGCTACTGGATGTGCAGTCTTAAAATTAATACAATTTCTGTATAATTACTACAGGTCTGGGCAGTGAGGAAATGACCAAGCAACCTCTGTTTTTTTTTTGTTTGTTTGTTTTTTTGTTTTAGGGGGGGTATTTATATTTATTTATTTATTTATTTAAGATTTCTACCTCAGCCTTACCACCACAGCAACCTCTGTTTATACCAGAATATAATGAAGTTTGCAAACTATATAACATACACAAGATTAATGCCTAAATTTAATTGTCCTGTTGAGCATTCATGATTCCTTGACTAGTAAGGGATCTCACAAAGAATCACAAATCAGCCTGAATGCTTCACTGCCTGAGGAAATTTAAAAATTTAAAAGTTTGTTAGTGACCCAGGAACCATGAACTTTAACCTGAAAAACCTACGACATAGTTCTCTCAAGACAGGTTAGGCCAACTCCATGG
The DNA here is from genome assembly GCA_963919715.1 of Microtus obscurus. Taxonomy (NCBI): domain Eukaryota; kingdom Metazoa; phylum Chordata; class Mammalia; order Rodentia; family Cricetidae; genus Microtus; species Microtus obscurus. The sequence goes on along the minus strand of CAWTZC010001850.1, from coordinate 198,274 downwards.
TTCCCTAAATAGCGCACTGCCCACTAAAATCCTATGACCTTGACCTCTACTGTCTGCCATTACTCTCAACATTCCCATCTTCTAGGTCATACATGCACAGCTGATTAAGCTCTTTGTCCAGTTTTCTGATCTCTTCAGCATTCTTATGAGTCAACATTCCCAGGTCCTTTGCAGCAACAATATCCGCTTTGAGTCCCATTTTTGTTCCACCTTTCTTCTCTGTTGCTGTTATTAAATTATGCAATCAAAAGCAACTCAGGAAATGAACATGTTTATTTGGTTGTTAGCCCTATTTTACAATTCCTCCTTATGAGAGCTTAGGATAGATACTCAAGCTAATAACTAAAGGCAAAACATGTAGAACCATTGTTTTCTGGCTTTTCCTCTTGCTTTGTCAAGGTCTTGTGCTCTAGAGCTAGCTCTCCTATCTATCCCAGGGCTGCTTGCTCAGAGATATCACCAACTCAGTGGAAGAGTCTACCTACATCAATCAAAATCAACACAATCTCTCTCAGATACCTAAGTCAGAAATTCTGATCTATGCATACTCTCAATTGGTATTTTCTCAGATCACTCTAACCTATGTTATGTTGACAGATGAGGCTAATTAGAGGAAAGAGGTAATACTATACAAGAAGATTTTAAAGACCCAAAGGCAATGTACTAATCATATCAATCACTTCAGTAGCCAAAACACAAACATGAAGATAGATATACCAGGAAACGGAAAGAGGCAAACATCTAAGATAAAGAAGAGAAAACTAAAACTGTCTCTCCACAGAAATGTCCCAAACTAACAAAAACTCAAGGAGCTCAAAACATGAGAAATCTGAATACAAAATCGGTGAGACCCTTATTTTCCAGAAAATAAACAATATACTTAGATAACAATGAGTAAAATTAACAACATAGATGGGTAGCACTGACAAACACGCAAAGACATATTATGCTCCTTTAAATAAAAACTACAAGATTCTAACCAAAATCAAACTCTCAGAAATCACTGACCAGCACTCATCTGATACACTTCAGTTCTTTTTATGTTTGTTTGTTTGGTTGGTTATTCGAGACAGGGTTTCTCTGTAGCTTTGGTGCCCATCCCAGAACTAGTTCTTGCAGACCAGGCTAGCCTCGAAGTCCCAGAGATCCTCCTGAGTGCTGGGATTAAAGGCATGCGCCACCATCACTGGGCTACAGTTCAGTTCTTTATCCTTTACCAATAATAGAAAATTGCTTGGGTGAGTAGGGCTGTTCCACCAAAATTGGAAAGATTCACTTAAAACCTTCTCATATCTTAACTTTGTAGAAAATAGTTTTGACTACTAAAAACACCTCCTGATCTTATAGTAATAAAAGTCTCTTAGGATCACTTAGACACCATTTGCTCCCCCTGATTGATGACTGCCTGTAAGTCTGCAATCAGAGTGAGGAAATGGAAACATTTAAAAACAAATTCAAGATAGCAGATTTTTGAAGAATTGGTGAGCCGGGCGGTGGTGGCGCACGCCTTTAATCCCAGCACTCGGGAGGCAGAGGCAGGCGGATCTCTGTGAGTTCGAGACCAGCCTGGTCTACAAGAGCTAGTTCCAGGACAGGCTCCAAAAGCACAGAGAAACCCTGTCTTGAAAAACCAAAAAAAAGAATTGGTGGACATTTAAAGCAACTTGTTTTACTCTAATTGCTTTATAAATCACAAGCACTTTTGAAAATAAGTTTATTGCTATTTTTTGCATATGTGCATGAGTGAGAATGTCTCCAGATGTATACAAGTAACAAAAAAGATGGGTTCAGATGCCCTGGATCTGAACTGGTATATGAGCCTTGCAACTTGAGTATAGGTATCTGAATTCAGGTCACCTCCAAAATGAATATGTGCTGAGCCACCTGCCAACATTCATAATAACTTTTATCCAATAAACCAAAAGTCTCTCACAGATTAATAACAAAAGAAACAAAACATAAATAAATAAATAAATAAAGTAAATAACTGATTCTTAGAAACATGATGCATCAAAATTAAGATGATGTGTATGGTGAATTTCCACCATAAATAAATACAGTACAATGGCAATTCCCAATAATTTTTAACAAGAAAGCTGATTGCAAAACTACATTCATGTTAAGCACTCATAGTAATCAATGGGATTATGAAAAAATAGTACACAGATTGACATAATATGGTTTCTTTCTGGGTGGTGGTGGTAAATACCTTTAATCCCAGCACTCAGGAGGCAGAGACAGGAGGATCTCTGTGAGTTAGAAGCCAGCTTGGTCTACAGAGCTAGTTCCAGGACAGGCTCCAAAGCTACAGAGAAACCTTGTCTCAGGGAAAAAAAATCACCACAACAAAGCTGATCAATCAAGAATGTGTATGGTATTTGGGAAAGAATAAAGAGGATGGAGAAAAAGCCGAGAACAAAGGCAGGATAATACAATCAGCTATTAACCAAAAGACCAAAGGAAAGCAGTTAGGAAACCTGTGATCTTGACAAATGATACCCAGCTACCTATGATTCTGTGTATAGAAATTAAATAAAGACTTCACAATTTTCACAAAATATTTCAAAGTGACCCTTAAACTGTTGTTTCTGACCCTCTAGCTACTGGTATTTCTTTCAGAGAGGCCCCCATGCTCTAGAGCTCTCTCTGCAAAATAGATAATCTCCTGCTATGGTCCTGCAGCCCTTTAGACCTCCTTGTGGTTTCAGGTAAACCCAGCCCCACTGATGCCCAATCCCAAAACAATATAGAATAATTTCTGCTTCCTGTCAAATGGATTATAGCACAAGGTATAGATCCTGCTCTGTCTACCTGCCCAATACCATACACACCTAAGAAACCTCTGCAGCTCAGAAACACCCTTTGTCCCCTGGAACTAAACATCACTGAATCACACCACTGCAGCTAGTGGTAGCAGAAAGTAAGAAGCATTTTAATCATGTATTGCTAAAAGACAATCAACATCACCATAGTTCTACCAGCTTTTAAACTATTTCAAACATTTATAAGACAAACTTGAAAGTAGACTGCAATATTCAGAAATCTAGAAGCCAGATTATCACTTTTCAAATCTGTCTTCCCACTGCACACCAAAAGCATGACCCTGTGTGTACATTGGATAATGATATTACAAGTACTATAGACTACCAGGCTAGTGCTACAGAGTCTTCCTCTCCCCAGGAAATCCATACACAGGGAGGCTCAGAGGACAAGGAGCCCTGCCCATGTCATTACATAGAGCAACAGAACCACAGCCTGGCTCATGATCCACCCAAATCTCAGCAGAAATGACACCTCAACAGACCTCCCCTAAACACCCTACACTCACTATGGCATAGCTTGTGTGTGGTCTTCCTTACAACTTATCACAACAAAAGGAGAGAAGAATCCTGAAGAGAACCAGCAAGCTACCTACCACTATTCTTCCTGATTGCTAAGACTTCCCAGAATCCCTCATTGGCTAAGGCCTCCCTGCTGGGTCTCAGAATATGATCACCCTTAATGGCTGAGCAGAGATGAAATGACTCAGACAGCAGCACTGGACGTCCTGTTCTGCCCTTCCAGCCCAGTAGGCAGGGCCCTAGTCCAGAAAGTTTGTATTTTAGTAGACATTCATCCACTTTCCTAGAGCATACCCTGATCCTCATCCAAAGCACATTCCATTACACACTCAATGTGCAGTGCAGCCAAACCATCACCTCTCACCTGGGAAGTCCTGCAGACAAACGCAGGTCACATTCACAACTGTTGTTAAAGAAAAATGGCCATAAATTAGAAGATAATAAGGGGCCTTGTAAGGCTTGGGGACAGGAAAGAGACTGTGGATATGATATAATCTCAAAAAATTATTTTAAAAAGTTGAAACAGGATTTATGGCCATGTGCTTCAGAAATTAGGGATTTATATAAGAGCACATCAAAGATTTTTTTAAACCTTTGATCTCAGGTTTTTTATATTTAAAACCAGTAAAATAACAGTCCTGTTAGGCAGGGCCATATTTTACTCAGATCTCTTTTGGTTGAACTACTGCAACTATAGCAATTTGGTTTAATGAGAAGGTCAGTTCATTATCCAGAGTCTTGAAAGCCCTGGCCTGTGGACAACAAGATATGGCCACCGGGACATTTATGGAGCATCTAAAATTGATTACCTACTTCCTAATTAGGTGATTAGTACATAGTAGTAATAACAATTACTACTGTTGAAGTAGGTAAGTTCTCAACCACTGTCTTATCTCTCCCTTTCTGCACTGTGAATCTATCAGCTTCAAGCTTGACCTATATACTCAATTCTTACACAGATCCCTCTTCATTTATAAGGAAGTACTTAAAGACAGAGATACTGGAGGTCACTCATTAGCTGTTCTATTCTTCCTTCTCACAGACCAGTCAAGGCCCAGTCCTGAAGGAGTTGCAGGACTGTCTATCCAGCACTGGGCAGCAGAGGCAGCATTAGGTGTTTAAAGCAATTTTCAGTTACATAGCATGAGGCAACAGGATTATAAGCTCATAGTCTCCCACACCAGTATGGCAGAGCCTCCCCTCCCACAGGGAATCCACACTCAACAAAGCTCAGAGGCAAAGGGCCACTATCCAGGTCACCATACAAATTATCAGACCCTGTGTGGCTCATGGTCCATTCCTTTCTAAGCAGCTCTGACAGTTCAGCCAACCCTGTTCTTCTTGATCTGGAGACAGTGGCTCCTACATTCACCATGGCATGGCTTTGTGGTCCTCCTTGCAGCTCTCTTCAGCAGAACAAGAGAATACTGGAAAGAACCTGTAAGCTACCTCCTACTGATGGCTCCTGATTGCCAAGTAGAGTCCTTCATTAGCTAGAACCACCCAGCTGGGCTTCAAGACACTAGAAGTTACCATACTGATGAACAGAAATCAAATGTCTCAGAGAGCAAAACCATCCAGGTTTGTCCTTTCACACTAGGGTGTGACAAGACCCTAATCTTGGAAATTTGTAGTTTAGTACAATCCTCCATTCCCCCAGAGCACTTTCTGTTCCTCCTCCAAGGCACAGGGTCCTAATTGCGCATTCCATTACACACTCAATGTCCAGTGTAGCCAACCCTTTACTTCATAGCTGGGAGGTCATGCAACCAAACACAGGACACATTCAAACAGTAACTGTTAAACAAAAAGAGGCCACGGATTAGAACATAATAAAGGGTCCATGGAAACAGTTGGAAGCAAGAGAGAGATAGTGAAAATAATGTAATGAAAATATCAAAAAATATGGTTAAAAAGTTGAAACAAGCTTCATGGTCATGTGCTCCAGAGACTAGGGATCTGTATTAGAGCACACCAAGTACATCTCACATCATTGCTCTCGGGGTATACAGTCATGTTAGGCAGGACCACACCATTATATCCAGTTCTTCTAGTTTGCTTGAACTAATGTTGAAAGACCCCCAGTGAGGGGAGACTCTCACACAAGCCTCAGGATAACAGGACCCCCACCAAAACTCAAGAGAGACCATCCTTGCTGCAATCACACAAGGCTTTTATCGATGAGATGAGACGAGATGAGAACCGGTTCACTGGGGCCAAGACTCATAACCCATGCAGGGGAAGAGTTCAACCCCGAGTGACCAGGAGAAGTGATTTTTAAGGGAATAAACCACAGCCCAGTTATCTGGAATTGGCAGGGAGTGTGACACAGAAAATTCCGAAAATACCAGTGAAGAACACTAGGGGGCAACTCCCTGCCTTCCAGGACCACTCCCAAGGTCATAATCAGCTAGTTCCTAAAACACAGTACCACGGGGAAACTCCCTGTTCCTCAAGATTATTCTCAAGATTACAGCCTAACTTTAACTTCAGCTAGTTCCTGAAACACAGTCACCAAACTGGCTAATGCTAGATTCCTGATTCTTCTCTTCCTGGTTAGATTTTCGGCTATTTTCTTCCTGCTCGGGGAGGGGGCACCTGGATTTATCCAGGGCTTTCTTTGGGGATACTTGGAGTTATCCAGGTCTTTCACTGTAACTACAGTAATTTGGTTTAATAATAAGTTCGAATTTTATACCGATTTTTGAAGGCATGGTCTGTGGGGTGTCACTATTCATTGCTAATGTCCAGTACTGTCACAGCAGAAAAGCTTTCACCCTCTTTATTGCCCATCCTTTTCTTTTGTGACTATGCTTGCTTTACAGTTGGTCAGTGAACTAAATTCTTACACAGGTCCTACTTCACTTATAAATTCACAATAAAATATGGAGAAGTTGGAGGATACTCTTTCACTAATCTATTTCTCCTTCCCACAGACCAGTCAAGCTCCAGCTTGGAAGGAGTTGCAGGACTGTCTTTCCAGCACTGGGTAGCAGAAGCAGGATTAGGTGTTCAGAGCAATTCTCAATTACATAGTGTGAGGGAAGCCTGAGCTACAAGAGATATTAATATAAAGCAGCTGTTCTCAATCTTCCTAATGTTGTGATCCTTTAAAACAGTTTAGCAGTGGAGTGTTACTTTATACAGGAAATACTGTTTATAAGCTCCACAGAATTAACTCCAGATGGATCCTAAACCTAAATAGTAAATGTTCAAGGTGCAGAACTTCTGGAACAGAAGTTCTTTTTTTTTTTTTTTTTCAGAAGTTCTTTATGACTTTGGCAAATCTATGTTTCATTGCGACAATACAAGCACTAAGGGAACCTACATTTCACAGGGAAGTCAGCAGCAATGGTATTTCAAAGCACAGTCCCATTCCCAAATCTCTAACAGGCGCAGTAAGGATAGTGAAGTTACTCAGAGGCTGACAGCCACTCGGAAATTTCAAAGAACATGCAGAATCACACAGGATCACGCAGACCCTGCTGGGGCATGCAGGACCTGCAGGACCAGGCAGAAACAGGATGAACTCTGCATCTGGTCAACGGCTCCCATGCGGCCAGAGGAGGATGCAGCACACTGTCTCCCATGGCTCAACTAGTCGCCTCTCCCGGTCTGAGAATAGCCCCAAGCTCACCACATTGTCGTTTTCCAACTTGCCCATGCTCCTTGCTCAGCTTTCTGCACTCACAGCAGAGCACACAAAACCACTGACGCGGATTTCTCCTCAAAGTCAAGCTTTGAAATGGCCGCCGAGGCCCCTGCTGGCTAGGCCTGTGCTGCTGCCTCCGCTGCCACTGCCTAAGCCGCCTCTGGAAGAATCTTGCAAAACTTCTGACTTGCAGGTCACCTGGAGGGCCTGATTGGCTAGTGAGGCCTGAGTGACAAGAGCACCTCCCATAGAGTCATACTGTGCTTAAAGACACAGCTCAGCAGGGTGGTGACAGTGGAGGTGCACGCCTTTAATTCCAGCACGTGGGGGCCACCACCGCCCGACGAAATCCTGTCTTGAAAAACAAAAAATTAATTAATTACTTAATTAAATAAAAATTTAAAAAATAAAAATTAAAGACACAGCTCAATGGTTCATGACCCTGCCTTTCATCCCAAAGAACTTTTCTAGTTCAGCAGAGATGCCTTTCCATAGCACGTGCCCCTGGCTCCAATAGCAGACCCTGCTATCTTCCTGCTTTCCACAGGCACTTCCCATTCTTCTCCTTGACACAATGTGGCTATCTAGCTTATACAGGTCACAATATACTATGTCTCTGTCCCACAGGTGGAAGGATGTCCAGAATATTAACAGCTAAAGGAATATTTAAAGATACAAAAGGAGATATTTGTTATTGTGAGACCCTATATTTGTTTTGTATCTTTGTTAAAGATACAAAAGGAGATATTTGTTATTGTCAGACACTCACACTGTGGGGGCCAGTCATGAAAGCTAAGTCTGGGCAAGTCATCCAAAGGAAGTTCTTTACTTCCAACCATTATCACCTGGGACTCTGGCCATCAATGAATTTAAATGGAGTCTGGAGTCTCAATAGTTTACTTTGTGACAATGCCTGGCAGGCTGAGATTGCCCATCCCCTACCCAAAAGCAGACCATTCAAAGGAAATTCCTAGCTTTCCAAGCACTGTAGATAGAAACACCTGTCAGCACTTACCAGGACACCCCTAGACAAATGTCAGCCAATCAGGGTTCCTGAACCTCAGAGATTCCTCACTGTAATGAAATGATCTGTCTCTTTAAGAGAGAAGCCAAGGCCACTCACTCTCCCATCCCCCTGAGGCAGCTCTTCCTTGCTTGCAGGCTTAGTCTCTCTCTCTCTCTTTTTTTTTTGTTCTTTGAGACAGGGTTTCTCTGTGGTTTTGGAGCCTGTCCTAGAACTAGCTCTTGTAGACCAGGCTGGTTTCGAACTCACAGAGATCTGCCTCGGCCTCCCGAGTGCTGGGATTAAAGGTGTGCGCCACCACAGCCTGGCTTTAGTCTCTCTTTTTTTCCATCTCCCTCTCCCTAATTCTCCCCTTCCCCTGCTTCTATTCCCCCTTCTCTTTCCACTCTTCTCCCCTTTTCCCTTCCCCTCCATAATCCACCTAATAAATATTCAACCTCACTCTGCAGGGTGTGCCTATCCATCTGTCTCTTACCTGCCACCACCATATGGCTCACCACTGGGGACCAGCTACCTCCATAGACCTGTGGCATTGTCTCATGCTCTGTCCCTGCCTGGGACTGGCTGTTTTGGGACCACTGCCCACTGCTTGCCAATGTTGGGATTCTTGCAGCAATTTTTAATAATCTGTTACACTCACCCCCACCTTTACTACTTACTATAAAACCCTATTCTATTTTTTTTTTTTTTTTTCGAGACAGGGTTTCTCTCTGGTTTTGGAGCCTGTCCTGGAACTAGCTCTGTAGACCAGGCTGGTCTCGAACTCACAGAGATCCGACTGCCTCTGCCACCAACGCCCGGCTTAAAACCCTATTCTAATTGAGCTCGATACTCTCCAGTTATTCCAATATTTTGGACATGTGGAGAGACTGAGTTTGCAAACTTGATTAAAATAAAGGCTCTTTGCATTTACATATGGGACTCAGTCTCCTTTGTTGGCTTTTGTGGGGACCTATGGATTTGGACAGAACACACCCCTCATTCTCAAAGGGATGAGAAGAAATTTTCTAGCAAAATATTTTAAAATTAGAAACTAGCTTCAAGTTCCCTTAAAGATAGTGGCCTCCCCTCCCATTTGGGACATTCCAAAGCACAAGGACACCCTGCCACCTGGCTGGTGGAGACTGATAAAGATGGCCTGATTCAGGGCCAGGGTAGCCTTGCTTTGAAAACAAAGAACAAGCTGACTAAACAGGATAAGAAAGGGAGCAAAATCTCCCACCTGTGTCAAACCCCCATGATGGCTTAAGGGTTAGCTTCTAGTCTATACCTTTAAAAAGGCAAACCCAACAGAGGGACTCCAAACTCCTCTCTACCTTGCTGTGATGGAGTGTTGGAGACAGTTCCGAACTAGTTAGTATTACACTAATTATAAACCTTGCTTATTGCAGTCTGGGCTTCTCTGGTTTCTGGTGGTCTCTCTGGGGGTTGTAATCTGGGCACAACAGGTATGTGACACCATACTGAGGGCAGATGAACTGAAGGCAATTTTTACCTGGTTGTCACAGGGACTTCAGATAACCACGAAAGATAAACAAGAGCTAGATCACAGATTAAAAACAGATAATAAGTCTTTCTCCTACCAGAAAGCTGCATGATGGCTCCATTCCTTTGGAGTTTCATTCCTGAAATTCAGAACAAACTGTTGGCAAGTGGATAATAATAAAGAGTAGTCTTCAGGGAAAGTTGAATACTTAGAGAATAATGAGACTAGGAAAAAAGTGTTTGAACACTAATGCCATCACATCTTCCTCAATGGGCAGGTAAAAAAAAAAAAACTCACAACAGCATTATTCAAAGTTGTCTCCATGAATAGGACTGGTAGAATGAATCTCTCCATGTATATAGAAAGTGGATTTATTAGACGGTCTTACAACCTGTGGTCCAGTTAATCCAAAAATGACTGCCTAACAATAGAAATTTGAAGAGTCTAGTAGTTAAGTTCATGAGGCTGGATATCTCAGCTGGTCTTCAGTGTATACCAGAATTTCAGGGAAGTAAGCTCTAATGCTGGTAAAGGAATGAACTTGGTAGCCAGAGCTAGGGCAAGCAGGCAAAGAGAAAGTTTCCTTCTTCAATAGTGAAGAGTCCAGGAATAAAATATAGAAATTAAGGGTCCATTCCAGAAATACAGAAATATAAAGTTGTAAGCCCAAACACATTATGGAGGGAGGGGGAGAGAGAGAGAGAGAGAGAGAGAGAGAGAGAGAGAGAGAAGGAGAAGAGAAACCTGCAGTCACTGTTAACCTTTAACAAACACTTTCTGCCTTAAGAGCAGACATTCTGGCAGCCACTGTGTACAGAGGTAACCTTTTCCAGCTAGGCAGATACTAGCAAAAATGTTAGAAGCCGTTTCCCTCCTAAAGATTATTACAGGAACCATCACCTTGGGGGGCCTGCAGGGAACCCCACACCCATAATTATGTTAAGAATGGTTCTATTGGCAAAACCTGCTCCACACCCAATTAGCTATTCGCTAATTGCTAACAAACTTAATCTGTTAGCAGAACCCATCCCAAATTCCAGACTATCTAGAGAGAACTAGGTGTGTCAACTCCCCCGACTTCCTGACCGAAGAATCATCACCTGACCTCCTGGCCTAGGTGACAAACCTGAGGTACCTAAACCTCGTGATCTGGACCACGCGGCAAGATCCCGCTCCCCTGCCCCCAAGTCCCTTATTCAGGGGCTATATAAGCTGTAACCCTGTCCCTAATAAACGGAGGCTTTGACAAATCTTTGCTTGGTCTTATTCCTTTATCTTAGCCCATATCTTCCAGGTAGCGCCCCTCCGAGACCCTGGAGTAACTAGGCTGCCAGCGTGGGTCACAATTACTAGACTAGTGACCTACCCACGGCGGTCACACAAAAAGGTTAGCTTCTAGCCGTTGCCTCTATGGAACCCTTTGCTTGTATTCCTCTTATTTTTAACTGTCCCTTTATGTAACTCTACTTTCTGACTTACATTCTTTCAGGCATAGTGAAAAGTGGCTGTGCCAGCCACTAACTTTCACAAACACTCTGAGTTAACATTCTAATGTTCTAGAAACAAAAGTTGCAAAACTAACAATGGAATGTGGCATCAAGCCTGACCTCAAGGTTGTAAAAGCTCTTTGACACACACCTGGTGCTTGACTTTATTGTAGGAAGAGGCTCCAAACCAGCCACCAGGGCCACAGTTTTAGAAGCTGATCTCTGGCTGTGGTCATACCTATAGGTGACAAGCTTTGTGTGCCTATGGTGGTTTTATTTTTTTCTCTAGAATAAAGCTTGCTTCTGATCTAATGGATTTTGGTAGTCTATCCCAACATCATTGTGGGACCACCGAACACAACAAACATCCTTTATATATGTAGGTGACCACCAGCAAGTGTGATCCAGATTTAAGGCAGATCTTATTTGTCTGATTGGTTCTTTTTCCTGTTGTTGTTGTTTTTGAGATAGGGTTTTTCTGTGAATCCCTGGAATTCATTTCTGTAGATAAGACTGGCCTCACATTCCAAAAATCTGGCTGTTTTAGCCTTCTGAGTGCTGGGGTTAGATGTGCACACAACAACCAAGCATCTGAAGGTGGATATTGCCTCAAAAGATCCAGATTAAAGACAGGTCTTTAATTTCAAAACCTTTAGAAATATCCCTCATCGGTATACACACTGGGTTTTAGTTAATTCCAGATATAGTCAATATGACTTCCAACATTAGCCATCACAACAGTGAAGACAAGGAAATGAGAAAAATTGTTACCTGCAGGAGGCAGGGAAAGCATGGGAGTTATTTCCAGAACAATGCTTTTCAAAACAAAGGAAGCATGTGGATTTTACTAAGGGGGTCTCTACACATTTATGTGGAGTTCGTCTATTCCTAAGCAGGCTCAGTTAACAAATCCATTTCTGAACATGACGACAATGTAAAAACAGGACATTCTCATGTGAAAGTCATGTAGAAACATATAAATTATAAAAATGATGTAAAGAAATGCCTCTGGCATGTTCATCTTGTACCACAAATGTTAGTATTCAGGCATCTGTACTGGGCTGCCCTTGGGATTCTGACAGGCAATGTCCTCAGCTGCAGTCACTAAGAACACCTGCTATGCACCTTAAAGGTGGGTCATGCCCACTTCCTCTCTCTCCCTCTCCCTCCCCTTCCCTTTCTGCCTTTTTTTCTTTTTCTTTCTACTTCTTTGCCGGTCTCTGTCTCTTCCTCTCTTCCCACTTCCTCTCTCTCCCTCTCCCTCCCCTTCCCTTTCTGCCTTTTTTTCTTTTTCTTTCTACTTCTTTGCCGGTCTCTGTCTCTTCCTCTCTTCCTCTCTTCCTCTCTTCCTCTCTCTCTCTCTCTCTCTCTCTCTCTCTCTCTCTCTCTCTCTCTCTTTGCTGCTGCTGCTCCTCTACCCAAACTCTGGTCTTCCCACCTTTTTTCACATTCCCTTTACCATAATAAAAAATCCCTCCATGTGAGGTCTCTTTTTGTGACACTTTTTAAATTTACAACAACAAGGTCATAGCTGAAAATCAGGTAAATGACACAGTGAAAGAAAATTGCTTTGGAGCCTATGTGACCTGTCAATCTTGATGTTTGATCTAAAAGATAACTGTACCAGTGCCACAGTTCTCACAGATACAAAAGATAGAAAACATAAATACAAAAGATTTCAAGGAAGGGTCATTTAATAGCACTGTGTACTCTGCACTTAGACAGAGATTATGGTGAACTCTATTAACCTCAGGATAAAGCTGCTTTCACCAATGAGCAGGCTGCCTTGGCAGAAGACCACAACTGTTTCCATGCAAGCTCAAAAAGAGTTCATTTTAACTAACCCTGGGCTGCTGTCTCAGGACTGTGGCATCAGTGTAGAGAATTCTATTCTTTCCTTTCTCTAACTTTAAAAAATAAATAGTTGTATGGCTATTTTGCCTGCATGTGTCTGTGCACAGTACTTACAGAGGCCAGAAGAAGGCAGGAAATGCCTGGGATTGGAGTTACAGCAAATGGTTAGCTACCATATAGATTCTGGGAATGGAACCTTGGGATCTGTAACAACACCCAGTGCTCTTAATTGCTAAGCCATCTCTCTAGTCCCTCTTTTTATTTAAAACTTATTTCCAGCCAGGTGATGGTGGCGCATGCCTTTAATCCCAGCACTTGGGAGGCAGAGGCAGGCGGATCTATGTGAGTTTGAGACCAGCCTGGTCTACAGAGCTAATTCCAGGACAGGCTCCAAAGCCACAGAGAAACCCTGTCCCAAAAAACAAAAACAAAAAAAAACAAAACAAAACAAAAAAAAAACACAAAAAAAAAACCAAAAAAAAAAAAAACCAAAAAACTTATTTCCATAATGGTGTGGGAGGGCCTTCTGTCTATATGTTGATTTTATTGGTTAATGAATAAAGAAAGATGGCTTGGTCTATAGTATGGGAGGAAGAAGGCAGAGTTAGGAGAAGCCATGGAGCTGCCAGAGACAGACACTAGTTGGAATCTAGCTCATAAACCACAGTCATGTGGCGATACACAGATTAATAGAAATGGATTTAATTAATATGTAAGAGTTAGTCAATCTGAAGCAAGAGCTAAGCTGGGTGGTGGTGGCACACGCCTTTAATCCCAGCACTCCTGAGGCAGAGGCAGGCGGATCTCTTTGAGTTCGAGACCAGCCTGGTCTACAAGAGCTAGTTCTAGTACAGGCTCCAAAACCACACAGAAACCCTGTCTCGAAAAAAAAAAAAAAGAAGAAGAAGAAGAAGAAGAAGAAGAAGAAGAAGAAGAAGAAGAAGAAGAAGAAGAAGAAGCTAGAGCTAATGGGCCAAGCAGTTATTTAATCAATACAGTTTTATATGTGATTATTTTGGGCCTAAGCTAGCTGGCAGCTAGGAATCAACTAGTGGCCTCCCTTCAACACCATAAAATGATAATTAAAAGATATTGCATCACTTTCCCCTCTTATCTCTTCATTCCCTCCTTTCCCAAATCCCTTCCAATTTCTCCCTTGATTTTTTATTACTTTATAAATAATACCAATCAAAATTTCCACTTCCTCCCACTTCCCTCCCCTCCCCCACACCCCATCCCCCATGCTTTCCAGTCCTAAGAGAGGGCAAGGAACCATGCCCTGTGGAAAGTCTAAGGCCCCCCCTCCTGCATCCAGGCTTAAGAAGGTATGCATCCAAAGAGAATAAGATCCCAAAAAAGCCAGCACATGCAGAGAGACAAATCTCAGTGCCATTATCATTGGCCCCTCAGTCTGCCCCAATTGTCAACCACATTCAGAGGGTCCAGTTTGATGCCATGCTCTTTCAGTGTCAGTCCAGCTGGAGTTACTGAGATCCCATTATCTCAGGCACACTGTCTCAGTGGGTGAACCAACCCCTTGTGGTACTGACTTCCTTGCCCAGCTGGTACAAAGTTTGCCTAGAGATCAAAGGGCAGAGCTAAACACTATATACAGCAACACATATACAGAAGGACTTTCTACATCATCTCCCATTTTCTGCTTAAATAAAAAGGAAGGCGCCGGGCGGTGGTGGCGCACGCCTTTAATCCCAGCACTTGGGAGGCAGAGGAAGGTGGATCTCTGTGAGTTCGAGACCAGCCTGGTCTACAAGAGCTAGTTCCAGGACAGGCTCCAAAACCAGAGAGAAACCCTGTCTCAAAAAACCAAAAAAATAAAATAAAAAAATAAAGAAGGCTTAGCTTTAACATAGCAAAATTACATATACAAAACAGGTGTCCAGCAAGAATTACAGTTACAATATTTATATCTACTATATCTTTTATCATGATTAAGAAAAACTATAGCTATTGTTATTATTATTCAACTCCATCAAAGATCCCAGAAGGATAGAATATTACCTACATAAACAGAAAATACATTGTAAGCAACTTCCAAAAATAGAATTGATGGAGACATCTCACTGCCTGGACAGTCACCCACAGTTCTTCTGTATTGTTAGAGCATCCATCTTCAACATACAGGCCTATAGTGTCTGTCAGACTTTTACATGAAGCAGGAAATTTCAAAGACAGCACCACCTATATTGGCAGTTTGTCAGTGGCTTTCCTCTGTGTCCTGAAGAATGTCTGGCAGACTCTTTCATGAAACAAGAACGCCAAAGGGGTCTCACGTTTAGGCAAGTTCAACAGTCATCTCTCCATGGGTGCTGCATGTCCAGCTCACACAGCATAACATCAAGCAATCCAGGCAAGAGCAGTTTCTTGCCCAAAGGGCTAACCAATGCCATAAGGAGCCTCTTCAATGCCCACCTTCCTCTTGAAGTAATTGGTCCTGCCAGGAGCAGATGTATCTCATTGTCATGAAAAGTTCTAAATTATTAAAACATTTCAAATGCCATATTCTGTACCTCTATGAAGTGGTTGAAGAATACTTATCTATCTGAAATATATCTCTAGATCTAGAAAACCTAATTAACATGTCTATAAACTTGATTATTATAGATGACTATTAACCTATATCTCTAAATTATATATTGCATTTTTAATGAGCTGCACAAACACAATACCTTAAAATCAAGAGCAGAAATATATATATTTAACCTAAATTTCTATCAATAGATCATGATCCATACCAATGAAAATCTCTATATCATATCTATAGCATATTCCCCTTTAAATATAAACACACATTTATAAAAAAAAATTTGGAAATATGGGAGTAATTCTCTCCAAACTTCTTCCTGCTTTTTGTTGGGAAAAGTAATTTTTTTTTTTTTTTTTGGTTTTTCGAGACAGGGTTTCTCTGTGGCTTTGGAGCCTGTCCTGGAACTAGCTCCGTAGACCAGGCTGGTCTCGAACTCGCAGAGATCCGCCTGCCTCTGCCTCCCGAGTGCTGGGATTAAAGGCGTGCGCCACCATCGCCCGGCGGAAAAGTAATTTTTTGCAGGTGTTCACAGCAACCTTTCAGGGGATTTTGGTCCATCAACCCACATTAGTCTGGAAGAAATCCACAGGTTCTTGGCTTCTATGGAAACAAAAGCAGACCCTCTTTTCCAAAGCAACAAATCCTTAGACTCAAATTTGGAGGTCAAGATAATATATATATATATATTAATATATATATATATTGGTTTGGCTTAGCAGCCCATACAATGAAATGTTTCTCTGTACTTAGCACCTTCACAGTAGAAAAATTCAAAGAAAACACAATGTTATACATAATTCAGACCCTCTGTGTATATGCCATCTTTACATGATTTATTTGTTTTTTTGTTTTTGTTTTTGTTTTTTGCTTTTTTGAGCCAGGGTTTCTCTGTGGTTTTGGAGCCTGTCCTGGAACTAGCTCTTGTAGACCAGGCTGGTCTCGAACTCACAGAGATCCACCTGCCTCTGCCTCCCAAGTGCTGAGATTAAAGTCATGCGCCACCACCTCCCAGCTGTTTTTATTCTTTTACTGCTATATTTATTTTATTATCTTTACTCCTTTAATCTATGACTGTCTGTACTATGTTTCTTTAAAGACTTTGTTTTATAATTTATAAACCATTTACTTCATTTTACAACTCTCTAAACTTTTTTTCTTCTGACTCCCAAGCCTACATACCTTTTTAATAACATATTGTCTCTCATTTAGAGGTTTTTTTTTGTCTGACTTTATCCCATTGTGTATCTGAAATCCTTTTTTCAGGAGCTTCTGAAAATGTTAAGCAGCTATTAAGGCTGCTTTGTCTTTTGGCTCTGCTCAGTCCAACATGGCAGGGTGGGGGTCTGTTTAGTGCAGGCCATGCTCACTGTCCCAGGTATGCAGTAGATCTATGTCATGCCATTAAGCATATCGTAACATGCTGCTCACAAACCCCATTCCAGTGCTTGGCCTCCTGAAAGAGGTTTGTGCTGGCAGCATGGCCCAGGAAGTTGCCTTTTTAAAACTGCACATTTTATTGATTTTTTTTTTCTGCTATCAATGAATCAGCAATACCTCTCTTAAAGGAGCTGTGGCATGCTGCCAGCAAAATGCTGGCTACCAAGAAGCCATGCTTAAATCTGTTCTTGTGTGTCTAAAATTACCTTTTAAGCTTTCTCAGGTTTTATGTGGATATAGTTGGTGTGAAACTGCTTTGTCCTCTAGCAAGGCAGAATTTAGCTAGGTGGGGAAGACTAAACTGAATGCTGAGAGAAAGAAGGTAAAGTCAGGGAGAAGCCATGTAGCCCTGCCTGAGACAGACACTGGAACTTTACCCAGTAAGCCACAGCCTCACAGCGATACATAGATTAATAGAAATGGGTTAATTTACTATGTAAGAGCTTGCTAGGATTATGCCAGAGTCATTGGCCAAGCAGTGTTTCAAATAATATAGTTTCTGTGTGATATTTTGGGAATCTAGGTGGCCGGGAAACAAACAAGCAGCCTTCCTCTAACAGTTAACCATAGAGGCCAGGCAGTGGTGGCACACATCTTTAATCCAATCACTTGGGAGGAAGAACAGGAAGAACAGGAGTTCAAGGCCACTGGGCTACAGAAGATTGAGTCAGTCTAAAAGAGAAACGTAGCCAGGGGCCGTTTGATCCCAGGACTGGGAAGGTGGAGACAGGAATGTGATGCAGATGGAGACAGGATCTTGGCTGCCCATGCAGTCTGATGATTTGTAGAGACAAGATCTACACCATTTAGTCTGAGATTTCATAGAGGCAAGAAGTCTCTGATAACTGGCTGCTCTGATTCTCTGCTCTTTCGGCTTTCACCCGGATATATTACTCTGGGTTTCATTGATTAAGACTAATAAGGAGGGACTGGAGAGATGGCTCAGTGGTTAAGAGCACTGACTGCTCTTCCAGATGGACCCAGGTTCAATTCCAAGCACCCACATAGCAGCTCACACCAGTCTGTAATTCCAGTTCCAGGGAATCTGACACTTTCACACCATTGCACATAAAATGAAGTTTGTTTAAAAGAAAAAAAAAAAGACTCAACTTCATACTGTTGAAGAGAAATCTTCACAACGGGCAGAAATTTGGGCATTACACATGGTCATACAGATTGCTTTGAAGGAGAAATGGCCAAATGTCCAATTACTCAGTGATTGACCAGCTGTAGCTAATGTATTGATTGCATGATCAGGAACTTGAGAAGATCATGATTGTAAAATTGATGAGAAAGACATCTGGTACATCTGGTAAAGAAGTATATGGATATCTCTCTCCAAATGGGCAAAAAGTATGAAGATACTTGTATCCCAATGTAAATGTTCATCAAAAAGTGACATCAGATTAGGAGGAGTTCAATAATCAAATAGATAGGATGACTCTTTCTGTAAATAGTCAGCCTCTTTTTTCAGACATTCATATCATTGTTCAATGGGCCTATGGTTGCAGTGATTGTGTCTAAGCATGAGCCCCAAAACATGAACTTCCATTCACACAGCTGACCTGAATACTGCTCCCAAACCAGCCAACAGCAGAGACAAACATGTAGCCCCAGGTAAGGCACCAGTGGCAGGTAGACTACATTGGACCAAATCTCCTATGGAAAAGATATAAAATAGAACTACAGAAAATTAGAGCCTAAAAGATACAAATTAGAAGAGATCAATTGCTGACTCTTAATGACTTTCAAAGATTGCTAGGAGACATATTCTATCTAAGGGCCACTATTGGAATAAAAAACAATGAACTGAACAATTTATTCAAAATCTTAGATGGTGACCAGGACTTAAATAGTCCAAAAGAATTATCATCTGAAGCTGAAAGAGAATTAGCTTTTGTGGGAGAAAAATTAGAGAACACATATGGGGATCATGTAAATCTTAGGCTTAAACTGCATTCTAATCATATTGCCCTCCCAACATTTCCTTACAGGAATTTTAAGGCAGAGGGATGATAGGATCTGAGAATGGATCTTTTTAACACAAAAACAGAGTAAAAAATTAAAAACTTACGTGGAAAATGTCTCTGAGTTAATTATAAAAGGAAAATTGAGAATATGTCAATTAACAGGAATAGACCCAGCAAAAATTATAGTACCTTTTAATAAGAATGAAATTGACAGCCGGGCGGTGGTGGCTCACGCCTTTAATCCCAGCACTCGGGAGGCAGAGGCAGGCGGATCTCTGTGAGTTCGAGACCAGCCTGGTCTACAGAGCTAGTTCCAGGACAGGCTCCAAAGCCACAGAGAAACCCTGTCTCGAAAAACAAAAAACAAAACAAAGAATGAAATTGACAACTTATGGGCATAAAGTGAAACCTGGAGTAGAGCTTAGAGTTATTTTGGGGGAGAGATTTAACAAAAAAAAATCTGAAAAGCAAGATAATTGAATTTATAAAAAGAACTAACAGCGCATCCTTCCTCACATTGTTAGGGACACACCAATACATTCTATATTGATGCAAATAAATCAGGAAACACAGGATAAAAAATCATAAAATTTGGGCTGGAGAGACGGCTCAGCAGTTAAGAGCACTGGCTGTTCTTCCAGAGGTCCTGAGTTCAATTCCCAGCAACCACATGATGGCTCACAACCATCTGTAATGAGATCTGGTGCCCTCTTCTGGCCTGCAGATGTATACATAATAAATAAATAAGTAAATAAATAAATCTTTAAAAAAATCATAAAATTTAAGTAAAGTGAACCAAAGCCTTTATGATTCTTTCAAGAAGTCAGAAATATATGGTATTCTCATGTGATTAGTAGAATTTACAGAACATCTCAACAGTCTACATTCATCATAAACTGGTTGGCCTAGTAGCTCAGGCTTCTTATTAATTAATTCTTACATCTTGCCTCTATGTGTTTATTTGGGACTAAACGGCTGTGGGACATGGTGGGTCAGAAACCTCAGTCAACAGCTCATTGACGTTTGACAAAAGCGAGAGGAGACTCAGTCTTCTGACAAAGTCTTCTCAACAAATATGACTGGAATACACAGGCATCCACGCACACAAGACTTTATAACGTTCACAAAACTAACTCAGAGTGGATCCTAAACCTAAATGCGAAGTGGAAAGTACAGAAATTGTGCACGAGAACCCCGAGAATCTAGGGACTAACAGGCATGCCTCACAACTAAAAGGCAATGGAGCCTGGTAGAAAATCACTCTATCAACTAAGCTACAACACCATTCCAGCCGTCCTTTCCAAATGTAAGATCTGTGCGCATAGGCATACACTGAACAGAGATGTCACATACTGGGACGCTTAGGGCAGAGCCTCGCTGAGCGGTCTGTGCAGCTCGCGGGGGCGTGGCCGCTGACCAGGACTTCCATCCCAAAGGGTTGCTGACCCAGTCCCTTCCCAGCCATGGGGAGGATCTACAATGTCAGACTCCAGCGACTCAGCTCCTTCCTGTCAGGGTCTGAGACCCCTCTTTCACCATGGCCGGCTTCAGTGCACTCAAACTTTTCACAGCTCAAGGTAGTGGCATTCACAAGATGGCTGGCTGGCTCCCCACGACCTTCAGGGCAGAGCCCACAATTTGGCGATCAGGATAAGTCCGCCTCCAGCCATTTCCTGGCGTAATTGGACAAGGTCATCCAGATGTCCTGATTGGCAATAGAATAGAATGACAGGAACAGCATCCTTAGGGAGGGAGTGCAGTGGAAACCTTTGGGTCAGTCTGTCTGGTAAGGTTGGCTCAAACCCGTCCATAGATTTGCAGCTATGCAAAAAAAAAAAAAAAAAAAAAAGTTCCGGGACTCTGAGCTCAGGCCATTTTCTACTCAGTAGGCACCTTTTGTTACAGGGGCCTGGGTCTATTCCTGCTCCTGGGGTTACTTGAGGACAGTTTCTGGTCAGGCAGCTAAAATATTCTGTTTGTTTTTGTGCTCCCTCTGCTCCGCCTGGTGATTAGCTGTTTACTCCTTCTTGGGTGTGGCAATTTCCCATTGCTTGGGGGGAATTCTTTGTGCAGCAGCCAGGTAAAGAAGGATTTCCCCAAAGTTGAATAAGAGGCATTTGGCTGATCTCCTTTTGAATAATCCATTCTCTTGCACGTTCTTTCTCTCTCCTGGCCCTTGCTCGGCTTGCATAAGGTACAGTGGAGTGCGAACTGTATCGAGAGGGTAACTTTAAAATCCAAAGTCCAAAAGAGTGATAATATTCGCTTAATTGCTAGAAAGGAGCCCAAACTCAGGCCAATTTTCATTCGAATCCCACATGATTTCCAGGGATCAGGAATTCACACCAAGGATTGCTCACACCTTGTCTCTCAGGCTGCATAGGTTCAGGTAAAAAAAAAAATAAGATCAAGTGGGGTCCCAAGTTTGCAATTCTGGTGCTCAGGACAAATGGGAAGGAATCTCATGAGTTAGAGTCCATCTTTGGCTACAGGAGGACGTTTGTTTGTTTGTTTAAAAACAAACAACCTAACAGATACCAAAACAAACAAACTATTAACGTTTGGGAAAAGTGAAGCTTAGAAAAAAGTTTAGAGAAGTCCATCAAATAGGCGTTTTGGAGAAAAGAAAACATTGATACCAGATTTTGATTCTATTTTGTTTTTTTTTTTAAATATTTATTTATTTATCATGTATATAATATTCTGTCTGTGTGTATGCCTGCAGGCCAGCAGAGGGCACCAGACCCCATTACAGATGGTTGTGAGCCACCATGTGGTTGCTGGGAATTGAACTCAGGACCTTTGGAAGAGCAGGCAATGCTCTTAACCTCTGAGCCATCTCTCCAGCCCTTTGATTCTATTTTGAAGATAAACATAATTTTCATAACCTTGGCTATATTGATTTCTTTAAAGGAGAGTCCACCTGCTAATTTCAGAAACTGAAGTAGAATTGGATGTAGTCATTGTCTGGTCCCAAGGAAACCTGGGACAAGTCTCACTCGTTACCTGCAGATCTGCCCCGCTCTTCTCAGTCTGCCCCCTCACCTAAACCTCTACAGCCCAGGAGCCCCAGCTTCTGATTCCTATATAACCCATTTCAGGCTTGTATTCTCTTGGCCTCTTGAACCCTGGCTCCTCTCTTGGTCCACCTGCCCTCTCTCTTCCTCTCTCTTCTCTTCCATGATCTCTCTCCCTCTCTTCTCTCCTCTCCTGGTCCAGTTCTGTCTGGACCCTTCCAGATCCTCTCCTCTCACTCACATCTGAAATAAAACCGTCCTCCTCAACCATATCTTGGAGAACTCATGTCCTCCTTTTCCTTTGGTGGTGCAGTACTGTGATCCAATCACTTGAAAAGGGAAGCAGCCTTAGTCATTTTGCTGCTGTATTTTTATAGACAAAGCTGTGTGGTGCCTCTTCACGTGTATTTCACTATTTACACAAGAATTCACAGTTCAAGCCAGTAGTAGTAGTAGCCAATTCCTCTCAACCCAACTTTTGAGAAGCTGAGTTAGGAGGATTACCAAAAGTTGGAGGTCGGTCTGGTGATATTCTGAATTCCATAGTGAGAAACTGTGCCAATAAAACAAAATAAAATAAAAATGTAGAATTTACATACCTTTAGCAGAAACCACTCACTAGGGTTCTGCTATTGACCAATGATTTGTGAATCAAACATCACCTCTAGGTCCTCTTAGCATGGCACTGAGTCTTCAGGGTAAGAGTATTCAATGTTGGACCCTGGTGTCCAATCACCGAGGAGGAGGAGTCACCCCAAGAGACATCTCTCATCACAGCTGATGTAAAAGCATGAGGATTTTATTAATTCTGTCATGACAGGGTCTTCCAGCAGTCGGGAGGCTATAAGACCTTGAATGTCTGGTACAGGCTATTTTTAAAGAGAAAAACCACAGAAGAAAGGAGTGTCTGGGGGTTGTTCTTTAACTATTATGACTGGCTTATTCAAAAAGGCTATTACCAATAATGGCTGGCTGGAGAGTGGTTGCCAGGTCAGATGAGGTAAGGGGAAACTTCTGAGGGTCACTTTGCCTCTTCCCAGGGACTAAGTCAAAACATCAGTAACTGAGTCAACACCTAAGGGTTATCATGCGCCTATTCAGGGAGATGGAAAGTTCCCAACATCTCAGTATGTGCATGCATAGCTGTTATGTCCTTGGTTCCCAGGGGAGGAGGGGAAGTACTGAGAGTTGTCAGAAATGGCTTCAGAATTGTCTTAAAGTTCCACATTCAATAAGGCAATCCAAAAAGGCAATAACATTTCTCTGGCTCTCTGTACATGTAGAAATAGCATTCTCTTTCTCGTTTATATTGGACTGATCAATTTCTCTTCTTTTTGTTCATTTATCTTGTGTATATGTGAATATAGGATATGTGATGGCTAGTCTGGGCTGGTGGCTCACACACCTGAGAAGAGGAACAATACAATTCTGCTACAAATGCTTCTAGCAAATTAGTCTGTGGGGACACTTTTTAGAATTTATAATTGACACAGGAGTGCCCAGCCCACAGTGGGCAGTACCATCCTTATGCAGATAGGCCTCTGGACTGTATAAGAAAGGTAGTTGACTATAAGCGGGATAACAAGCCAGCAAGCATCATTTCTCCATGATTTCTGCAGTTCCTGCTGTTGAGGAGGTCCCCTCAGGTGTCAGAGAATCAAACCCATGAAGAGATGAGGACGAAAACTTGGTTCAGATCGATTTTGTCAACCTGGATTGGACTTTAGGAGTTTAATGCCAGGAAGTTCTTTGTTACATATTAGCATATTTAAAACAGAGTACAATTTGAAAAAAAAAAAGTTTCCAGGCAACCATCATTCCAATTCTAGGTGTACAGTAAAACTTAAGTTGTGACTACTTAGAAACTCCTTTACAAAGTACATGTGACCATGAGTGTGGGTCCTATAGCCAAAAGACCCAGAATCTAATGTGGTCGTTCACCGATAGCATAGAGGTCAGTGAGCCATAAAGTACATGTGACATCTTCCCCAAGGATGGGTTCTAGTTACTGGGAACTAGAGAGAGAAAGAGAGAAAGAGAGTCTGGGGTAAATATTCTGGGGGATTTTGATGAGGTCTACCTCCATAGCAAAAGGTGGGTGAGGTCTGCCTCCACAAAGGTCACCATCTCATTAAGAATATCCCCCTCCCCCGGCTCCCCCCACTGGATCCTTGGAGGCTGTGCCAGAGAAGAAAAAGGTTCCTGCTGTTGGGTGGTGGTGGCACACGCCTTTAATCCCCGCCCTAGGGAGGCAGAGGCTGGCGGATCTATGTAAGTTCGAGGCCAGCCTGGTCTACAAGAGCTAGTTCCAGGACAGGAACCAAAAAAAAAAAAAAACCAAAAAAAAAAAAAAAAAAAAAAAACTATGGAGAAACCCTGTCTCGATTAGACGGATGAACTAAGGTGTTGCCCATGGTATTTTTGTAATCTAGTCAGTTAATAAACAGTCACAACTTGGCGTGCGCGCGCGAGAATATCCTCCCCCAGCCTCTTTCTGGTCAAGAATACAGGTATTTTACCTCCTCCACTGGGGGAGGGGCCCCTGTGTGCTTAACATTCCTAGCTCCCTACTGCTCTGTGGGCACAAGGACCTTTGTGCCCCCAACAAGCCCTTACTTCCCTCAAAGATGGACTGTAACTTATACGCCAAATAAACCCTTTCCTCCCTGAGTTGCTTTTGGCTAGTGTTTAAACACAGCATCAGAGAAATAAAGTGCACTAGCTATGGGATATATAATCTTATTGCCACCCACCAAATGTGGATTAAAATAGAATCAACACCAGACAGAGTGGCATGTGATTACAGAGTTGAAAGACATAGCAGGGAGACTACCACAAGTTTAAACCTCTGTAACAAGTTCCGAAAAGGTCAAAGATGAGCTGTAGAGATGGATCAAGAGTAAGGGTGAATTCCCAAGTGTAAGACCCTGAGTCTGAATCTCTAGTAAATCTAAGAAATCTGGGGGGCTATGTGGGAGATGGGGAATCACTGGGACTGATTGGCTGCCAGCCTTACTCCAGGTTCAGAGAGAGACTTTGCCCCAATGAAATAAAGCTGTTGTGTCATAAAATAAGATTTTACTCAAATTCCTTCTCTGGCCACACACATAAAGAACATATACATGTAATTTTTTTTTTTTTTTTTTTTTTTTTTTTTGGTTTTTCGAGACAGGGTTTCTCTGTGGCTTTGGAGCCTGTCCTGGAACTAGCTCTGTAGACCAGGCTGGTCTCAAACTCACAGAGATCCACCTGCCTCTGCCTCCTGAGTGCTGGGATTAAAGGCGAGCGCCACCACCGCCCGGCTTACATGTAAATTTTTTTAAAGAAAAGTTTAAAGAAGAAAACTCAGCCAATGAGATCTTTGAACGCAGTGGGTAAAGGATCCTACAGCCAAATATGATGAGCTGCTCCTCGGGACTCACAAGGTGAAGAGAAAGAACAATTCTCACAAGTTGTCCTCTAACCACCACATGTATGTGTACCGCTCCACCCACATAAATGAATAAATAAGATGTAAAATCAAGAAAACCCACTAATTAAAAGAAAAGGAAGGCTGGAGAGATAGCTCAGTGGTTAAGAGCATTGCCTGCTCTTCCAAAGGTTCTGAGTTCAATTCCCAGCAACCACATGGTGGCTCACAACCATCTGTAATGAGGTCTGGTGCCCTCTTCTGGCCTGCAGACATACATGCAGACAGAATATTGTATACATAATAAATAAATAAAATGTAAAAAAAAAATTTTAAAAAAAGGAAAGGAAAATTAAAAAAAATCACCATTACATATTGGTTTGTTAGCCAGTGGCAAATAAGTTCCTTTACACATCTGTATAAAGAAATCACTTTCAACTCAGAAACTGCGGACTAAAACAACACGGATGTGGGTATTCCGTGTTTGCTTAAGTGGTGCTTCCTATAAAGCAGCATGTTTCTTAAACAAATTCTTCAAATCTGTCGTCCATGAAAGGACACCAGTCCATCTGAGCGTGTGCCTCTGGCAGCCCTTGCCCTTCTCCCCAATTCCCTCCGCCTTGCTGGAAATCATTCATACACTCTGAAATCATTCCGTACATTATGAAATACACTCATAAACATACCAAGGTCTGTTCCCGTATTTGGCACTTCTTCTTCCTAAGGCTGACTACCAAAGTCCAGCTACCAAAGTGTTAAAAGTCCCGCAATCAAAATCCCCTTTGGTTCACCCAGTTAACACGCCCAATCAAAATATACTATTGCATCCTAACCCATTCTAATTCAGACCTCCCCTTTTTCTCTTCTTAAAAATTACACCTGCAAAGGTCATTTGCTGCGGTTTATCTGCCTGAGTCAGAAAGAAGCCACTTTAACTTTTCTTTCCTACTTAATAATGATCTCTCTGTTTTTTTTTTAAAGTATGTTTGTGCCTAACCAGGGATCCGAAGGAGACCCAGGATGTGCAGGTTTGTGTGTGTGTGTGTGTGGGGGGTCTCCTTCACTGTACAATACTTCTCTCTGTTAAAATACTGTTTTAACTAGACATTGCCATGCTATCTACAGCACAGTTAATACTCCAAATACAAAAGAAAAATTCAGGGTCTTTTCATACAAAGCCCATGGAAAACTAACACAAGATTCATGATGAAGTATTTTGTATTCTAAGTGTAAAGCACAACAAACTAACTCACAAGGTTCATATTTAGCAATTACTTATTAACAAAATGCCTGGGAAACTTAGGTAGTTAAAAAAAAGCTTACTGCTTCTGCAGAGGTTTGGAGTCTGGATCCCCACACCCAAATCAGCACCCAGACCCGTATGCCTGAGTTTTAAGGATGCCTTTGAATGCCCTCTTCTGGCCTCCACAGGCTTCTGTATGCATACTCCTACTCTGAGGGAGACACACATACACATATGCTTAAGTGTGCACATGCATGCATACTCCCAAGCAAACACACATACACATATGCATAGTGTGTACATGCATGCATACTCCCAGGGAGACATGCATACACATATATAATCTTTGCAAAGTGAAAAGAAGGAAAAACCTCCATAGCAACAACTGTGGCCAGGAGGTGCATTTGGATTCCATATAAGTGATTCATGGGTTATGCTGTTTGTTGTTTAAGACAGGGTCTCTCACTGTGAGGTGCTAGCTGTTCTGAAGTGCACTCTGTAGACAAGGATAACCTCAAACACACCGAGATCCACCTGCCTCTGCCTCCAGAGTGCTGGGATTAAAGATGTGTGCCATTATTCCCAGCTGTTTGTCTTTTGAGACAGAATGTCTTTGTGTTATCAAGCTGGCCTCTGACTTCTGGGGGCAAGTGATCCCACTTCCCTTCCTTATTCTTGGGTAATTAGCTGAAACTAATTATAATGGTGTATCAGAGAGCACTTACTAGTTTTCTAGTTTGGTGACATGGGATTACCCTTTGCATGCTGTGAATATGTTTTATTACCATTGGTTAATAAGGAAGCTGCTTTGGCCTATGGCAGGGCAGAATAAAGCTAGGCAGAAAAACGAAATTGAATGCAGGGAAAAAGAAGGCATAGTCAGGGAGACACCATGTCGCTGCCAAAAAAGAAGAATGCTAGAGCCTTACTGGTAAACCATGAATCGTGGTGATACACAGATTAATAGAAACGGGTTAATTTAAGATGTAAATGCTAGTTGGGAATACACTCAAGCCACTGGCTAAGCAGTGTTGTAATTAATATAGTTTCTGGGTGATTATTTGTGTCTGGACAGCTGAGAATGAAAATGCAGTCTCCATTTACAGTTTGGGTTTTTGTTTGTTTGCTTGTGGTGTTTTAGGTAAAGTCTGTTTTTTTGTAAAGATTTATTTATTATGTATACAACATTCTTCCTTCATGTATGCACACACACCAGAAGAGGGTGCCAGATCTCATCACAGATGGTTGTGAGCCACCATGTGGTTGCTGGGAATTGAACTCAGGACCTCTGGAAGAGCAGCCAGTGCTGCTAACCACTGAACCATCTCTCCAGCCCCTAGGTAAAGTCTTGCCATGTAACCAACCTCTGTTGATCACTGAATAGTCAAAGTCCAGGTTAGCTTCCAATCTTCTCTAGGAAAGAATTACAGGCATGAGTTGTTTGTACTATTTAAATTATATATACTGGATTGTCTATGCAGAAATTTGCCCCCCCCCAGTGAAGTAAGAATTCACTCCATACACTCAGGAAAAATAAAGGGGTAAAAACTCTTTAATGATAGGTGGAGTTCAGCTCTGGCTAATATACAAAGGAGCTGGGTGGGATAGATTTTGTTAACTTATATACACTTTGGGCTTAGGAATCCTACAAATGCTGTCATCCTTGAATCTCTCTCAGGTTTTGCCCCCAGGTAACACTGAACAATTTAGACAGAGACAGGAGACTGTAAATCTGACCAGTTGGGCATATTGGAGATTTATGCAGCAAAGTTATTTTTCCAGAATTATTTCTAAGTACACCAGTGTTTTTATTTTCCAATATCATGCATAGCTGGCAGAATTATGCTCTTCTTGGTAAGAGCAGGGGACTTAATGATGGACCAAAATTTAATGGTGACTGGGACCCTCTGCTGGCACCTCAAGCTGCCCTTTAGAGGCATGTTCTTTGACATGGGATGAGTGAGTGGACTGACCCACAGAGCTGATTGAAAGTCAAGATTGCATCTTTTTGTTATAGGCATGAAGCCATACTGGAGGTCAGTCTCAGAGTACAAACAACAACATAACTTTTCTCAGCAATTCTAAATTTCAGTAGTACAAAATTTTCTCACAATTTCTAACAAGCCTGTTTAGCACATTACTTATCTTCAGTGGTATTGGAGACAGCGTTCCTTTATCTGAATTAAACTTTGTATAACTTAATGTATCCCAAGCAAGCTTATTAGTAAATCCTAGTATCAATTTTATCGACTGGTATCTCTGGTATCAGTATAAGCATATGTGCAGTGCCCTCAGAAGCCACAAGGGGGCGATGGAGGCAATGAAGTTAGAGTTACAGGTAATTGTGAGCTGCCTAGAATCCAAATTCATCCTTAGCTATAGCAAAACACACTACTGATTGCTGAGCCTGCTATGGGTCTGTGGTTATTCTGAGTTTCACCAGTCTGACCATGAACATATTTTAACAAAGATGAGGCTTTAATGCAGAGACTGTTGTTATGCAGAGATTGTTCCTACAAGAACAGGAACTAGCTCTTCTAGACCAGGCTGGCCTCAAACTCACAGATAGCCACCAGCCTCTGCCTCACAAGTGCAGGGATTAAAAGTGTACGCCATCACAGCCCAGCTAGCTCAGGACCTTTATTAACTAACTCTGATATTTTAATTAACCCGTTCTTATTATTTTGTATTTTAAAACACTTGTGATTTTCCAGTAAGTTTCCAGAGCATCTGTTCTCTTCAGCAGATATATGGAGTCTGACTCCACTTTCTTTTCTCCTCTGTCTCTGCTTGGAATTCCTGCCTTGCTCTATTCTGCCCTGCCATAGACACAAAGCAGCTTCTTTATTAAACAATGTTAAAAAAATACATTCACAACATACAGAGGGGAATCCCAAATCACTGTGTAGCTGATTATAAGCATTTTGGCTAAAGATCTTACCAAATACTTTACAAGAAGAAGTCCTCAGTATCTTCTTCAGGTACTCAATATCTATTGTAATATACAGATATTTTAACAGATTGTTGCATACAAAAAGTTTTACTCTTATATAAAGTACAAAATTTTATCACACTGAAAACATTTATAAGATTACTCTGCAGTATGAATTTTCTCATGATTTAGATTATTCATACATGCAAATGCTTTACCACAGTGATTACATTCATAGAGTTTATGTCCAGTGTGTGATCTTTCATGCATTTAGAGTACTGTGAAGGGAAAAGGCTTTACCACACTCATTACATTCATAGGGTTTCTCTCCTACATGTGTTAGTTCATGTCCTTGAAGATGACTGTGATAAACAAAGCCTTACCACAATAATTACAGTCATAATGTTTCTCTACAGTATGGGTTTCTTTTATGTTTTCAGAGACTACCGTGACATGCAAAGGCTTTACCACACTGATTACATTCATAGTGCTTCTCTCCAGTATGGCTTCTTTCATGAATTTGTAGGTTATTGTTTTGTGCAAAGGCTTTACCTCAGTGATTACATTTATAGGTGTTTTCTCCAATATGTGTTTTTTTTATGTCTTTGGAGATTACTGTAGGCATGCTAAGGCTTTACCACAGTGATTACATTCATAGGGTTTCTCTCCATATGGCTTCTTTTATGTCTTCATAGATTAGTATGGCATGCAAAGGTTTTAAGACAGTGATTACATTTATAGGGTTTCTCTCCAGTTTGGCTTCTTTTTTAAAAAAAATATTTTATTTATTTGTTATGTATATAATATTCTGACTGTGTGTATGTCTGCAGGCCAGAAGAGGGCATCAGATCTCATTACAGATGGTTGAGAGCCACCATGTGGTTGCTGGGAATTGAACTCAGGACCTTAGGAAGACCAGGCAATGCTCTTAAACTCTGAGCCATCTCTCCAGCCCCAGTTTGGCTTCTTTTATGTCTTTGGAGACTACTGTGACGAGTAAAGGCTTTACCACAGTGATTACATTCATGGGGCTTCTCTCCAGCATGGCTTCTTTCATGAATTTGTAGATTACTGTTCTTTGCAAAGGCTTTACCACAGGGATTACATTCATAGGGTTTCTCTCCAGTATGTCTTCTTTCATGACGTTGTAGAATACTGTGGCATGCAAAGGCTTTGCCACACTGATTGCATTCATAGGGTTTCTCTCCAGTATGGCTTCTTTCATGAATTTGTAGATTACTGTTCTTTGCAAAGGCTTTACCACAGTGATTATATTCATAGGGTTTCTCTCCAGCATGGGTTCTTTCATGCCTTTGAAGATTACTGTGTTGTGCAAAGGGTTTACCACAGTGATTACATTCATAGGGTTTCTCTCCAGTATGGGTGCTTTTATGTCTTTGTAGATCACTGTTATGAGCAAAGGCTTTACCACAGTGATAACATTTATAGGGTTTCTCTCCAGTATGGCTTCTTTTATGTTCTCGTAGATTACTGGGGTATGCAAAGGCTTTACCACACTGATTACATTCATAGGGTTTCTCTCCAGTATGGCTTCTTTCATGAATTTGTAAATGACTGTGTTGTGCAAAGGCTCTACCACACTGATTACATTAATAGGGTTTTTCTCCAGTATGGTTTCTTTCATGACTTTGTAGATAACTGTGGTGTGCAAAGGCTTTACCACAGTGATTACATTCATAGGGTTTCTCTCCAGTATGGCTTCTTTTATGTTCTTGTAGATTACTGTGGTATGCAAAGGCTTTACCACAGTGATTACATAAATAGGGTTTCTCTCCAGTATGGCTTCTTTTATGTCTTTGGAGACTACTGTGATGAGTAAAGACTTTACCGCAGTGATTACATTCATAGGGCTTCTCTCCAGTATGGCTTCTTTCATGATGTTGTAGATAACTGTGGCATGCAAAGGCTTTGCCACACTGATTACATTCATAGGGTTTCTCTCCAGCATGGGTTCTTTCATGACATTGTAGATAACTGTGGTGTGCAAAGGCTTTGCCACACTGATTACATTCATAGGGTTTCTCTCCAGTATGGCCTCTTTCATGCCTTTGAAGATAGTGTGTTGTGCAAAGGATTTACCACAGTGATTACATTCATAGGGCTTCTCTCCAGTATGGATTCTTTCATGATTTTGTAGATGACTTTGTTGTGCAAAGGCTCTACCACCCTCATTACATTCATAGGGTTTCTCTCCAGTATGGGTTCTTTTATGTATTTGGAGATTACTGTGACGTGTAAACACTTTACCACAGTGATTACATTCATAGGGCTTCTTTCCAGTATGTGTTCTTTTATACCTTTGACAATGACTGTGATGTGCAAAGGTTTTACCACATTGATTGTATTCACAAGTTTTCTCTCCAGTGTATGTTCTTTTATGCATTTGAAGATGACTGTGATGCGAAAAGGCTTTACCACACTCATTTTCTTTATAGAGTTTCAATCTACTATGTGCTTTTTCATGCCTGTGAAGATGGCTGTCACATGCAAAGGCTTTAACACATTGAGTATATGCAGAAGTTTTCTTTCTACTTTGACTTGTTTCATGCCTACAATGATAATGGTACATATGCAAAGCATTACTACATTTAGTACATTGTTGAATTTTGTATTTATATGAGTTAATTTTACAATTTAGTCCTATTTGAAAGAGAAATTATGTATTAAGGTTTTATAACCATGTTTACAATCTTGTTTTTCCTTTTCATTAAGGCTTGCTTTTCATCTTTGAAGATAACTGATAAAAGCCTTTATTAGATGGTTCCCATTACAGGATCTTTGTTTCTCCTGTATGAGAATTATCGTGTATTTGAAAATAACTGAAAAAAAGTGAGAGATTTCCTACTCTTACTGCATTCATAAAGTTTTCAATACTTTGAGTGATACTATATTTGCTAATGAACTAGTACAAACAGAAGTATTTACACAGTCCTAGTACTCATGGTACTTTTCTGAAATGTGAGCTTATTGATATGTTAACAATGAAAGTAGGAAATCAATTATTTGTATACTCATATATCAAATTCAACAAGTGGAGTCAGCATGGGGACTGCTACATATCTTCTATCTTTTCTGAGAAAGAGAGGTATGTTGTATCTTTTCCCATCCCTGTGTTCATGTGTCTTGTATCCAAAGTAATGTATAATATACATAATAAAGGAACAATAAAAAATATAATGTTTCCACATTGAGTTCACACAGTTTGACTTTCTGTCATCATAGACTTGTGGTTTCTGGATTAAGGCCTCTCCACAATAGCTGCCCCATGATTCATAACTGTAACAGCCATCTCATTAAACTTAAGAACTATATGAGTTAAACTGTGCTTTCTCTGGACTATTAGTGTAGTAGAGAATTTTAGAGACATATGTATCACCTTTTCAACATGTATATCTTTTCTCATATGAATTATGTGAAAGAAATAAATTGGGAATTTTACAGCATAGCTCTCATTATATTATGATTCAAATGGTAATATAGGTTAAGACGTGGTTTCCTTGACTTCTTTCTTAAAAGAATGACTTGCATGTGTAGTTCACCGATCTGAAATTAAGGTATGTGATTTTTTGAGAATTTTATAAACATCAAAGCACTTTATTATTTACACTGTTGTTTTTCTTAAAACATATAGGATACATTACAAAATCTTCAGAGGTACATTTGAATCAGGTTATACATGAAAATTACCTTTCATGTCTTCTAGAACTTTGACAATGTTCTTCAATATTATGGTCTTCCCAACTGTATCCTAAAAATATAGTGCCAGAACAATGTATGTTATCAATTAAAAATTGTAAAAAAATTAGTTACCATTTGAAGCAAACCTTACAACCATGCCTGATTTACTTACCCTATTCTTCTTTCTCAATAATATTACAAAAGAGTGTCACTAACCAATGAATAGTTGTCTCCTTATTTGAAACATGAAAGATAATTCAGTCTTACCTATACTAGTGAGGTTCCTGTAGGTCTCCCCCATCACATCTTTGTAGAGTTTCTTCTGGGAAGGATTCAGCAAAGCCCATTCTTCCAAAGTGAAGTTGACATGCACGTCATCATAGGTCACTGCATTCTAAAATATCCCATACATGTGGACAACAGAAAGCATGAGTTTGACAACACTTTAAATATATACTTCTTTGATAGTATAGTCATATAACTCTGGTACTCTCCATACTTATTCCATGACATAGACATCGTAATTTAATCAATGAGTCACTTAAGAAGCAAACTGAATAGGAGGCTCACCTCTGTCATTTTTGAACCCTTTGAAAAGGATATCACCTTGCAAGAGAAATACATACTAACCAACAATAAAAGACATGTAAACAGATCAACAGTACAGAGCACAGATAATAGAAATTGTATGAATGATTAATTTCTAACTACAAAAAAGAAAAGTAAGATGAAAAAAGCTGGATGCATTGAATCATGCCTCTAATCCTTGCACTCAGAAGGCAGAGGCATGTATTTCTCTATCTGCATCTGAGTTGAATATAAGCTTAGTCCATGCAGTCACTTCTAGGAAATCCAGAAATACATATTAAATACCTGTCTCACATAAAAAATAATCAAACAAACATAAAAGATAGAAATAAGTCAGAATTTTGACAAAGTTTCAACAAAGAGTTATGCATTTACTTCAACTCTTTATTCATCTACCAGAAACATGAAGTGCCCCAATTTAAACTGCAACATTAATAAGGTTTTACTAAAAGGCACGGTATGTTTAGAAAGTTACAAATGGACAAATGAAAACAATAGCAATTAATATGCTGATGACAAATAATCAACACAGAGCAGGAAAGATGGTTCAACATTACAGAGTCCTCCTGGTCTTGCATATAGGTGGGCTCATGATGGATCACAAGTATCCATTAATCCAAGTTCAGGGTTTCTAGTACCATCTTTTGATCAACATAAGAACCAGGTACTCACATGGTGCATATCCATGCAAACAGGTAAAATATCTCTTTTTAAAATAAAATTCAAAACAAAAACAGGTAGGAAGAAATTTATACACCTGCAATCCAATGACTAAGAAGGCACAGACAGTATTAATGTCATGTATACATGCCATCCTGGGAAACATAATGATACACTCTGTAAAATTTTAAAATTCAAGATATGGGTGAAGCTCAGTACAACAGCACACGCTTGATTGGAACAAAACCATCATACAGCAATATAAAAACAAAAAATCCAGGAATGGTGGCCCACCTCTAATCCCAGCACTTGGAAGTCAGAGTCAGAGGATCTCTGAGTTTGAAGCCAGCATGGTATATAGAGCTACTTTCAGGATAGCTAGGGCTACACAGACTAACCTTGTCTTCAAACATAAACAAACAAAAATGAAAAGAGTACGCTACCAAACCACCTTAGCACCAAATAGCAGTTAATTCTACTGAATTTTTTTTTTTTTTTTTTTTTTTTTTTGGTTTTTCGAGACAGGGTTTCTCTGTGGCTTTGGAGCCTGTCCTGGAACTAGCTCTTGTAGACCAGGCTGGTCTCGAACAAACAGAGATCCGCCTGCCTCTGCCTCCCGAGTGCTGGGATTAAAGGCATTCACCACCATCGCCCGGCTAATTCTACTGAATCTTATGTGATTTATTTATAGAGTTCATAATGGTGGGGAAGTTATGGCAGCAAAAGAAGAAAGCTGACTGATTAGATTCAACCCCAATACAGTAGGCACATAAAACAGGAAATGAGTTGATGCTATAGAAACTCATACAGTATGATTCTTCTCTGTATGCTGCGATTATCATTGGTTAATAAAGGACCTACTTTGAACTATCGCAGAGCTATAGGATCTTAGAGATCTTGGAATGGAATTCTAGACACTAAAAATTGAAGTTAGCTGCATTTATTTCCCCAGATGTGCTTTTCTTATAGATGACATGCTGCGGCTCCTTTAAGAAAGGTTTTCCTGATTTAGAGATAAAAATCAAAATCAAAATCAAAAATCAAAACCTGCACCATTTTGAAATGCCGGCATTCTGGGCCTTGCTGCCAGCAAACTCTGACTCTTTCTGGAGGACCAGCTTTGGGGTCTGTGAGCAGATTGCTAATGGCAACTTAGACCCCCTGTGTGCCCGAAAATGGGGCAAAGTATATGGCTCTCAGAGGCAGCAAACATGCCTCTGCTATGTTGGACTGGGTGGAGCAAGCTGACAGGCTGTAATTGCTCTCCCAATGGCACAGCCTAAGTTCATAAGAAGTCCTTAGCATTTCAAGAAGCACTCCTAAACAGTAAAGAATTACAAATACACAATAGGACAGATTCAGACATAAAAGACCTCTAAATGAGACACAGCATGTTTAAGAAATGTACATAGGCTTGGGAAAGAGAAGGAAAAATATAGAGAGTTATAAAATGAAGTAAATAGTATATAAAAAGTGAAATGAAGTCTTTAAAGAGAGAGAATACAGACAGTCATAAATTAAATGAGTAACTACAATAAAATAAATATTAAAAAGTAATAAAATAAAAACAAAAAAGCCACATAAAGATAGACTATATACAGAATGTCTGGATTATGTATATTATTGTATGTTCTGTGCATGTTTTGACAATTTTATTATATGTATTTCAGCTCTTGATTAAGTTATTGTATTTGTGCAGCTTATTTTAAAATGTAATGTATATTTAAAAATATATTCTTCTCCTTGACACAAAGTGGCTATCTAGCTTAAACAGGCCACAATATACTATGTCCCTGTCCCACAGGTGGAAGGATGTCCAGAATATTAACAGCAAAGGGCAGGGCAGCAAAGGGGGCAGCAAAGGGCAGATTTAAAGATACAAAAGGAGATATTTGTTATTGTGAGACCCTCACCCTGTGGGGGCTAGCCAAGAAAGCTAAGTCTGGACAGGTCATCCAAAGGAAGTGCTTTACTTCCACCAACCATTACCACCTGAAAGTCTGCCATCAGTGAATTTAAATGGAGTCCGGAGTCTCAATAATTTACTTTGAGACAATGTCTGGCAGACCATTCAAAGGAAATTCCTATCTTTCCAAGCACTGTAGATAGTAAAACCTACCAGCACTTACCAGGACACCCCTAGACAAATATCAGCCAATCAATGGTCCTGAACCTCTGAGACACCTCACTATAATGATCTGTTTCTTTAAGAGACAAGCCATGCCCACTCCCTCACCCATCCCCTGAGGCAGGTCTTCCTTCCTGCTTACAGCCTTAGTCTCTCTCTTTTTTTCCATCACCTACTCAAAGAGGCAGCTTCTGCCTCTCCCCACTTTTCCCTTCCCCGGCTTCTGTCTCTCCTTTTTCTCTCATGTCCTTTCTCTCTGCTCGCACAGGTCGGTGCACTCCTGCCCCGCCTGGGCCTGCTAACGCCGGTCCTCTTTGATTTAATTGTCATGGGGTGATCTGTTGTGCACCAGTCCGCCTGCCTG
Source organism: Microtus obscurus (assembly GCA_963919715.1). Taxonomy (NCBI): domain Eukaryota; kingdom Metazoa; phylum Chordata; class Mammalia; order Rodentia; family Cricetidae; genus Microtus; species Microtus obscurus. The sequence goes on along the minus strand of CAWTZC010001850.1, from coordinate 161,438 downwards.
CTCTGTTAGGCCGTGCCAGTCCCAGTCGCCTCGCGTCAGTGGTTCTGCCACGCCACCTACTCATCCATTTCTTTAAGGGAGTTTTTCACCTACTGTTTAAGGGCCTCTATAACTTTTATAAAGTTAATTTTTTCTACTTCTTGATTAATGTGTTCAAGTCCTGTTGTACATTCACTGGGTTCTGGTGATTTCATGTTGTTTTTCAGATTGTTGGAGGAATTCTTGCATTGGCCCCTGCCCATCTCTTTTTCCGAATGCTCCCCTATGCATCCTCTTTTATAGGATCGGGTCTCCATGCTGGCCAGGGAGGCTGTTGAAACAGAGGGACTCCAGCCCACATGGTTACACTCAAGCCTCAGTCCCAGTGCCCAAACAAGCTGGGGGATGTTATGGGCCCAAAGAGGGGAGGCAGAAGGTAGGGGATTTCTGGATGCAAGCTGGGTGGGGTAGGAAGAGAGAGGCAGGATCCAGGGTAATAGCCCCTTCAGGAAAACTAGGAAGTATAGGGGGATGAGGAATGTCTTTGCTCCATCAATGGGCTGCTGATGCGGGCGGGAACTCACTCACCCCACTGATGTATCTACTGGTAGTGAGATCAGATCTCCTTGCTGGCCAGGTAGCTCACAAACAAAAGGCCTACTTTGCTTGCTGCAGGCAAGCTATTGAAACAGAGGGACTCCCACCCACCCGGTTGCACTCAAGACTTGGTCCCATTGCCCAAACAGACTGAGCTGGGGGATGATATGTGCACGAAGAGAGGAAGCAGAAGGTAGGGGATCCAAGAGATTAACTAAAGCAAGCTTTTTTATTCATGTACATGAGCTGTTGTTGTTTGCTGTTGGTCTCTTTATTCTTTTTCATATAGCAGCCTTTATTGTAGTTCTGAAGTCAGATGATGTCACCATGTATACTCTATAATCAGTATTGTATTGATATTTTTCTTTTATTATAAATTTTCATCATCAGTTTTCTGATGTGGGAGTGTCATATATCAATCTGCTGATTTCATTGGTTAAGTAATAAAGAAACTGCTTGGCCCTGATATGTTAAAACATAGATGGGTGGAGTAAACAGAACAGAATGCTGGGAGGAAGAGGAAGTGAGCTCAGAGGCCATGCTCCCCTCTCCTGGGCAGACGCAATTGATGAAGCTCCGACCCAGGATGGATGTAGGCTAGAATCTTCCCAGTAAGTGCACATTGGGGTGCTACACACATTATTAGAAATGGGCTAGTCCAGGTGCGAGAGTTAGCATAGAAAAGTCTAGATATAATGGGCCAAGCAGTGTTTAAAAGAATACAGTTTCCTAGTAATTATTCTGGGTAAAAAAGCAAGCCGTGCAGGCAGGCAGCCGGGTTCCAGGAATGCAGCCTGCTGCTCTGCTCCTATTCTAACAGTTTTCCATTGTTAGCATAAATAAAAATCTTTATTGGACATTTGTTGAACATATAACTCAAATTATGGACTGATATTGTAAAATGATGCAAGGTAGGTCTTGTCAGGCCAAGGGGCCATGTGGCAGGTGAGAGTCCAAGGTAGGCGAGAAACAGACATACCATGAAGGCAGATCTTATGTGGGAGTTTTATTGAGATAAAGGGAGTGTGAGAGGGAAGAAAGAAAGAGAAATATGGAGAGGAAGAGGAAGAAGAGGCAAGGAACAGCCTGCATCTCCAGAAGGGTGTGGGGAATCAGGAGTGGGCAGAGCTTGACTCTTAATGGGACCTTTGCACCTGCATAATCTGCAGAGTCTAAATAGTGACATAGTAGCCACAGGACCCTGGGCTTGCCGGGGTACTGGCTTTATTTCTGTTCTCATTTAACTTGACTTAACCAAACATTTGTCTACAGCAAAATGAAGACACAAAAATAAAACTGCGTTTCCTTTTGGAGGTTATATATTGACCATTCTTTGTGGAATTACCCCTAATAAGAGTGTTTTCTCTGGTTCCTTATGGAACAAATCTCAAGTTTGATGTAGCACAAATTCTAATTGGTCTTAATAACTAAAATCCCTGAGTCAGTTATTGGGGTAAAAGGTGAAAGACTGGAGAAGTAAACGAGCTAGCCATTAGAGAGACTTTTTATATCTACTGACTCTTCAGACCAAAGGAGACAAGATCCTGTCTTCACAAATCCTCAGCTGAATGGGTCTTATGTGTCTACAAATTCTCAAATTGAATGGGGTATGTTCCTGAGTCCTCCCTCTTTATAATCCTCTCTCTGCACAGCCATATCACTTCCTGTCTCCACCTCTCTAGTGCTGGAATTAAAGGCATGTGACACTGAAGTGTGAGCCCCCACAGTCTGGCTCTAGTTCTCTTTTAGATTGAATCTATCTCATATAACACAAACTGGCTTTGAACTCACTGAACTGGCTTCTGCCTCCTGAGTGTTGAGATTAAAGGTATGTGCCACCACTGCTTGACCTCTATGGCTAACAAGAAATGACTAGCTCCACACTGAAAGGGGGTGGCTATAAAGACAACAGAACAAAGTACTGTTTCTGGCTTCCTCTCAAGTGAAGGAAGAACCTCATAAACAGATACCACAGTATACATTTCAGAGTTCAGAATCTCCCAATTTTTAAATGAACTTGAATTCATGGGCAAGGGAACTTTCCTATTCTTGTCCATTTCCAAAACTTTTCCTGTCTGTTGTCAGGTCAAGTAGGAGGGGGCCCTCAGAAAACCTCTATTTCATAAGCTATCTAATATAGGGCAACTTTGCCAAGGGAAGACTAGCAGGCAGATTTCACTCACATGTCTCCATACATCGGAATTAAATATCAGTTTTGTACCTTATACATTCACCAAAGGGACATAAGAATACCTACTAAAGCAGAAAGGACATCACCAGTATCAACTGTCCTCTTTGAACATACTATTCTCTTGTAGGAGGCCACTTGTTTGTTTCCAGGTGCTCAGCTCCATTGTAACCACACAGAAACTGTATTAATTAAATAACTGATTGGCCTATTATATTTGCTCTAACTTTTTATTGACTAGCTCTAATATCATAATTTATCCGATTTCTCAGTTGGTAGAGCATGATATTCTTAATCTCATATTCATGGGTTTAACCCCCACATTGGGTGTCAATTAGTTTTAGGCCACTTGTTTGTTCCCAGCTGCTCAGCCCCAAAATAACCACAAAGAAACTCTATTAATTAAATTGCTACTTGGCCTATTAGCCCTGACTTCTTTTTGGCTAGGTCTTACATCTTAATTTAACCAATTTTTATTAGTTTATGTTTTACCTTGAAGTCAGTGGCCTACCAGCAAGGTTCCAAATGACAACTCTCATCTTTACCCTCTGGTGGCTACATGACAAACCTTCTTTCTCCCAGCATTCACTTTAGTTTTCCCCACCTATTTCTATTCTGCTCTGTGCAAGAATTTTTTAATTCACCTATGATAGTCACAGGAAACAGAGAACGATCCTACATCATTATTCTGTTGTGGGATATTACTTTGTGCAAAGATTTGTTACATATGTTTATGTTGTGCAATATTACTTTACCTAGGCAAAGATGTATTATACTTGTTTAAGCTGCATTAGTTTAATTATGTAAAGATGTTTAAGGCACCTGATCTGTCTAATAAAAGGCTGAATAGCCAATACCTAGACAGCAGAGGGATAGGTGGGGCTGCTAGGCATATGAGAGAAGGGAAGAGAATGTGGGAGAAAAAAGGGGAGATGTTTGGGAACAGCAAGGGATTCAGTGCCAGCCAGTCAGACAGAGAGTAAGTCATGCAGAATGAAAGAAAGGTTAAAAAAAAAACCCTGAGGCAAAACATAGATGAAGAGAAACAGGTTAATATAGGTTATAAGAGGTAGCAAGTAACAAACATAAGACTAAGTATTCATAACTAATAAGTTTCTGTGTCATCATTTTGAAGATGGTTGGTGATTCTAAAGAATTCCTGTTACATTACTTCTTGCTTCAGTTTTCTCCCCTATTCAGTTTTCACAATTAAATAATACATCCATAATGCTTGGCAACATCAGTCTTGCAGGAAGATTGACAATGAATTCATATCGTAAATATTTTTTTACCAAACTTATGCTTAAAATTTAATAATCTTGGTCCTCTCTTCTCCAAATTACCAAAAAGTATTTTATTGGCATATATTAATGATGTACAATTGGTTTTATTATGACATTTTAATATATGTATATATTTTTTCTTTTGTTTTTTTATTGTTTTTATTGAGCTATGTATTTTTGTCCACTCCCCTTCCTTCCTCCCTTCTCCCCATTCCCATGGTCCCCATGATCCCAATTTACTCAGGAGATCTTGTCTTTTTCTACTTCCCATGTAGATTAGATCCATGTATGTCTCTTAAGGTCCTCTTTATTGTCTAGGTTCTCTGGGGTAGTAAATTGTAGGCAGGTTTTTATACTTTGCTTTATGTTTAAAAGTCAATTATTGATGTGGGAGTGATTTCTTATTAATAAAGAAACTGCCTAGGCCCATTTGATAGGCCAACCCTTAGGTGGGTGGAGTAAACAGAACAGAATGCTGGGAGAAAGAAGCTTAGTCAAGGAGTCGCCATGATTCTCCTACCGGACACAGACGCAGGTTAAGATCTTCCCTGGTAAGACACCTCATGGTGTTACAGGGATATTAGAAATGGGTTAGATCGATATGTAAGAGCTAGCCAATAAGAGACTTGGAAGTAATGGGCCAGGCAGTGTTTAAAAGAATACAGTTTCCGTGTAATTATTTCGTGGCATAAGCTAGCCATGTGGGTGGCTGGGTGCCAGGGAAGTAGCCTGCCGCTCTTATTACTACAGAATGATGCCCAGACTGATTGGACTAAATCCACTTAAAAATCTGAGAGATCTTAATTTTAAGCAGAGAAAAAACAGAGTTTAATGCAGAGTTTTGCTCTTTGTTGATGGTGTCCCATAGAGAGATTTACTGATTCAGCAACAGCAGCAGAAAAAAAGCTGCTGTCATTTTAAAGCATGGCTTCCTGAGGCTGTGCTGCCAGCGTAAACTCTGGCTTTAAAGCATTTCAAAGGCTTTTATGGGAATGGATTTTGTGTTCCTGCTTGGGATTGAAAGGAGTACTCTGAGACTGTGCTGATGGTTCAGCGCTCCCCTCCTGCACCTGGGCAGAAGGCAGAATCAGGCTTAGGCAGGCAGAAGAGCATGACAGATTCCTGCCGCCATTCAGAGACGTGTTTTCAGACTGTGCAGTGCTCTGTGTGTCAGATTTGGTTGTAACTTGGATAAAAAGAGTTTCACGCTCAGTCTCAAAATTAAACTGCTGAATGCGGCTCCAATGTGGACTTGCTGTGTGCCTGGAACTGGCACCAAATGACTCTGAGGCAGGAGTGGCTGCTCCACGCTGAACTGTGCTGACCTCAGGCAGGAACTACCATAATTACTATAATAACAGCGCAGTTAAGGTTTCGACTGAGCAGTACACAGGCGGTACCATATTACCAGTACATGGTGCAACTTAAGTTTTTAAGAACTGCTTAACATTTTAATAAATGCTCCTGGATAGTAAAAAAATGTTACAGATTCACAATAAAACAGATTCAGACATAAAAGACCACACTGTTGGATGAATGTACGTAGGCTTGAGAGAGAGAAGAAAAAGAATATAGAGAATAAAGTTAATGGTTTTTAAAAAAGAGGTAAAGTCTTTAAAGAGACAGAGTTCAGATAGTTATAGATTAAGAGAAATAAAGAAAAATAAGCCACGTAAAAATGGAAAATTCACAGAGAGTCTGGATTCTTTGTATTACTGTGTTTTCTTTCAATTTTTTGACTGTGAAGGAGCTAAGTACAGAGAGACATTTCATTACATGAGCTGCCAAGCTAAACCAAAATGGATTTCATGAGGGTATTATGACTTCAGAATTTGGGTCTAAGGACATGATGCTTTGGAAAAGTCCTTCTTTTGTTTTCACAGAGGATGAGACTCCATGGATTTCTTCTATTCCAATTTGACATGATAGACCTCGCCCTTCTTAAAGGTTGCTGTGAACACCCTCAAAAAATTGCTTCGCTCAATTGCCAACTGAGATGAAACTAGCACAAAGGTTATACCATGAAAGGCCTAATTAACGAAGCCCCTATTCAGCAAGAAGCAGTTTGGAGAGAAATAACTGCGCCCATATTCCCAAATATTGTTTATAACTGTTCTTTTACATTTAAAGGGGGATATGATATAGATATGAATAATTTGCATTGGTATGGATTTTAAGGTCAATTTTGTAATTTGTATATGTATTTCTGATCTTGATTAAGGTATTGTGATTGTGTAGTTCATTTTTAAAATGTAATGTACAATTAGGAAATATAGGTTGTTAATGGATAGTCATAAATAATAGTCAAGCTTGTAGTCATGTTAGTTAGATTTTCTAGATATATAGAAATATATTTCAATTAGATAGACATTCTTCATATCTTTCAAAGACTGCAGAATATGGCATTTTAAATGTTTTAATAACTTAGGGATTTTCATGACAAAGAGGCACGTCTGCTCCTGGCAGCACCAGCTACTTCAAGAGGAAGATGGGCATCGAAGAGGATCCTTATGGAGTTTGATAGCCATTTGGGCAAGAAACTGCTCTTGCCTGGACTGTTGCATAAACTGGACACAAAGAACCCACAGAGAGAGGACTGCTAAACTTGCCTAAAGGTGAGATGATCTTTCTAGGTTCCTGATTCATGAGAGTCTGCGAGACATTCTGCAGGACACAGCAGAAAGTGACTGAACTGTCTTTGAAATTTCCTATTTTATGGAAATGTCTGTTGGATACTATGGACTTGAAGGCCTAAGATGGATGCCTCAATGGTACAGAGGAACTTTGGGTGACTGTCCAGGTAGCGAGATGTCTCTGTCATTTCTAGAGTTTTGGATTTCTTGCTTGCTTAGATAATATTGTATCCTTCTGGAGTCTTTGATGGAGTTGAAGAATGGATAGACAGTTATAGTTTTCCTTCCTTATGATAAAAGATAAAGTAGATATAAATACTGTAACTGTAATTGTTACTTGAAAACTGTTTTGTTATATGTAATTTTACTATGTTAAAGTTAAAGCCTTTCTTTTTTGTTTAAACAGAAAAAGGGGAAATGATGTGGGAGTGATTTCTTATTAATAAAGAAACTGCCTAGGCCCATTTGATAGGCCAACCCTTAGGTGGGTGGAGTAAACAGAACAGAATGCTGGGAGAAAGAAGCTTAGTCAAGAAGTTGCCATGATTCTCCTACCGGACACAGACACAGGTTAAGATCTTCCCTGGTAAGACACCTCATGGTGTTACAGGGATAATAGAAATGGATTAGATTGATATGTAAGAGGTAGCCAATAAGAGACTTGGAAGTAATGGGCCAGGCAGTGTTTAAAAGAATACAGTTTCAGTGTAATTATTTCGGGTAAAGCTAGCTGTGCGGGTAGCCGGATGCCGGGGACGCATCCCTGCCATACCTTCAACACATGGACTTGTAAATGACTGTGTTGTGCAAAGGCTCTACCACACTGACTACATTCATAGGGCTTCTCCCCAGTGTGTGTTCTTTCATGATTTTGTAGATAACTGTGGCATCCAAAGGCTTTACCACAGTGATTACATTCATAGGGTTTCTCTCCAGTATGGCTTCTTTCATGAACTTGTAGATGACTGTGTTGTGCAAAGGCTTTACCACACTCATTACATTCATAGTGTTTCTCTCCAGTGTGGGTTCTTTCATGACTTTGTAGATAACTGTGGCTTACAAAGGCTTTCCCACAGTGATTACTTTCATAGAGCTTCTCTCCAGTATGGCTTCTTTCATGAATTTGTAGATTACTGTGTTGTGCAAAGGCTCTACCACAGTGAAAACATGCATGGGGTTTCTCTCCAGTATGGCTTCTTTCATGAACTTGTAAATGACTGTGTTGTGCAAAGGCTTTACCACACTCATTACATTCATAGTGTTTCTCTCCAGTGTGGGTTCTTTCATGACTTTGTAGATAACTGTGGCTTGCAAAGGCTTTACCACAGTGATTACATTTATAGGGCTTCTCTCCAGTATGGGTTCTTTCATGAATTTGTAGATTACTGTGTTATGTAAAGGCTCTACCACAGTGATTACATTCATAGGCTTTCTCTCCAGTATGAGTTCCTTTATGTCTTTGGAGATTGCTGTGACGTGCAAAAGCTTTACCACAGTGATTACATTCATAGGACTTCTCTCCAGTATGGCTTCTTTTATGCCTTTGACAATGACTGTGACATGCAAAGGTTTTACAACATTGATTACTTTCATAGGGTTTCTCCCCAGTTTATGTTCTTTTATGCACTTGAAGATGACTGTGATGTGAAAAGGCTTTAACACACTCATTTTCTTCATAGGGTTTCAACCTAGTATGTGCTTTTTCCTGCCTGTAAAGATGACTGTCACATGCAAAGTCTTTAGCACATTGAGTATATACAGAAGTTTTCTCTCTAGTTTGATTTGTTTCATGCCTACAATGATAATGGTACATATGAAAGCATTATTATATTTAATACATTGTTGAAGTTTTTCTGCATGAATTAATTATAAATTTAGTCCTACTTTAGATAGAAATTATATATTAAGGTTTTATCACCATATTTACAATCTTGTTTTTCCCCTTCATTAAGGCTTGCTATTCATCTTTGAAGATAACTGGCAGCAGCCTTTATTAGATGGTTCACATTTACAGAATCTTTTTTTTCTCTATGAGAATTATCATGTATTTGAAGAGATCTGAAAAAACTCAGAGCTTTTCCGCTCTTACTGCATTCATAAAGTTTCCTATATTGTGAGTGATACTATATTTGCTAATGAACTAGGACGAACAGAATTATTTATACTGTCCTACTACTCACGGTACTGAAATGTGAGCTTATTGATAGATTAACAATGAGACTAGAAAACCAATTACTTTTATACTTGTACATCAAATTCAACAAGTATACTCAGCATGGTGACTGCTACATTTCTGGTATCTTTTCTGAGAGAGAGAGGTATGTTGTATCTTTTCACATCCCTATGCTAACGTGGCTTGTATCCAAAGTAATGTATAATATACCTAAAAAAGGAACAATAAAAAATATAAAGTTTTCACATTGAGTTCACAGTTTGACTTTCTGTCATCATAGACGTGAGGTGTTTGGATTAAGGCCTCTCCACAACAGCTGCCCCTTGAATTGTGACTCTAAATGTCCCCTCATTAAACTTAACAAGTATATGGATTAAACTCCCTTTTCTATGGACTAATAGTGTAATAGAGAATTTTAGAGATATATGTGTCACATTTTCAACATAAATATCTTTTATAATATAAATAATATGAAACAAATTCATTGGCAATTTTACAGTATACCTCTCATTGTATTATGATTCAAATGGTAATATATGTTAAGACATTGTTTCCGTGACTTCTTTCTTAAAAGAATGACCTGCAAGTGCAGGTCAACTATCTGAAATTAAAGTAAATGATTTTGTGAGAATTTTATAAACATCAATGCACTTTATTATTTACACTGTTGCTTTTCTTAAAACATATAGGATACATCACAAAATCTTCAGAGGTACATTTGTATAAGGTTATAAATGAAAATTACCTTTCATGTCTTCTAGAACTTTGACAATGTTCTTCAATATTATGGTATTCCCAACTGTATCCTAAAAATATAGTGCTAGAAAAATGTATGTTATATATTAAAAATTGTAAAAAATTTAGTTATCATTTGAAGCAATCCTTACAACCATGCCTGATATATTTTCCCTATTCTTCTTTCTCAATCATATTACAAAAGAGCATCATTAACAAATGAACAGATGTTCCCCGTATTTGAAACATGAAATATAATTCAGTCTTACCTATACTAGTGAGGTTCCTGTAGGTATCCCCCATCACATCTTTGTAGAGATTCTTCTGGGAAGGATCCAGCAAAGCCCATTCTTCCAAAGTGAAGTTGACATGCACGTCATCATAGGTCACTGCATTCTAAAATATTCCATACATGTGTACAAAAGAAAGCATATATTTGACAACAGTTTAAATACATACTTCTTTGACAGAGTAGTCATATAATTCTGGTGCTCTCCATACTTATTCCATGACATAGACATCATAATTTAATCAATGAGTCACTTTAGAAGCAAACTGAATAGGAGGTTCACCTCTGTTTTTTTCTGAACCCTTTGAATGGGATATCACTTTGCAAGAGAAATGCCTACTAACCAACAATCAAAGATATGTAAACAGATCATTAGTACAGAGTACAAATAATAAAAATTGTATGAATGATTAATTCCTAGCTACTAAAAAGAAAATTAAGATGAAAAAGCTGGATGCATTGAACCACACCTCTAATCCTTGCACTCAGAAGGCAGAGGGATGTATATCTCTATCTGCCTCTGAGTTGAATACCAGCCTAGTCCATGCAATCACTTCTAGGAAAGCAAAAAATACATATTATATACATGTTTCACATGAAAATATTAATCAAACAATCATATAAGATAGAAATATCTCAGAGATTTTTGCTGAAGTTTCAACAAAGAGTTATGCATTTACTTCAACTCTTTACTCATCTTTATTCATAAACCTGAAGTGCCCCAATTTAAACTGCAACATGAATAAGATTTTACTAAAAGGCACTGTGTGTTTAAAAATTTAGAAATGGACAGATGAAAACAATAGCAATTAATACACTGATTACAAATAATCAACACAGAGCAGGAAAGATGGTTCAACAGTACAGAGTCCTCCTGGTCTTGCATATAGATGGGCTCATGGGGGATCACAACTGTCCATTATTCCAAGTTCAGGTTTTCTAGTACCATCTTTTGATCAATATAAGAACCAGGTACTCACATGGTGCATATCCATGCAAACAGGTAAAATAACTCTTTTTAAAATAAAAATTTAAAACAATCAAAAACAGGTAGGAAGAAGGTTATACACCTGCAACCCAATGACTAAGAAGGCACAGGCAGTATTAATGTCATGTATATATGCCATCCTGAGAAAAATAATGATACACTCTGCAAAATTTTAAAATTCAAGATATGGGTGAAGCTCAGTACAACAGCACATGCTTGAAAGGACCAAAGCCATCATACAACCATATAAAAACAAAACAGCCAGGAATGCTGGCCCACCTTTAATCCCAGGACTTTGAAGTCAAAGTCAGAAAATCTCTGAGTTTGAAGCCAGCATGGTATATAGAGCTACTTTCAGGATAGCTAGGGCTACACAGAAAAAAAAACTTGTCTTCAAATATAAACAAACAAAAATGAAAAGAGTACGCTAACAAACCACCTTAGCACTAGACAGCAGTTAATTCTACTGAATCTTATGTGATTTAGTGATAGAGTTCATGATGGTGGGGAAGTTATGACAGCAAAAGGAAAAAGCTGACTGATTAGATTCAACCACAACACAGTAGGCACAAAGAATAGGAAATGGGTTCAGGCTATAGAAACTCATATTGTGTAATTCCCCTCTGTATGCTGTGATTATCACTGGTTAAAAAAGGAACTACTTTGAGCATATAGCAGAGCTATAGGATCTTAGAGATCTTAGAGAGCTTGGAAAAAAAACTTAGACACTATAAAATGAAGTTTAGCTGCATTTATTTCCCTAAATTGGCTTTGTTTAATGATGGCATGCTGTGGCTCCTTTAAGAGAGGTTTTCCTGATTTAGAGGTAGAAATCAAAATCAAAATCAAAAATCAAGAAGCGGCGCCATTTTGAAATGCTGACATTCTCTACCATGCTGCCAGCAGAAACTCTGAATCTTTCTGGAGGACCGGCTATGGCGTCTGTGTGCAGTTTGCTAATGGCAATGCAGATGCCCTGTGTGCCAGAAAACTGGGCGATGTACATGGCTCTCAGAGGCAGCAAACTTGCCTCTGCTATGTTGGACTGGGTGGAACAAGCTGTTAGGCCATATTTGCTCTACCAATGGCGCAGCCTAAGTTCATAAGAAGTCCTCAGCATTTTAAGAAACACTCCTGAGCAGTAAAGAATTACAGATACACAATAGGAGAGATTCATACATAAAAGACCTCTAAATGAGACACAGCGTGTTTAAAAAATGTACATAGGCTTTGGAGAGAGAAGGAAAAAATATAGTTATAACAAGAGGTAAATGGTTTATTAAAAGTGTAATGAATTCTATAAAGAGACAGAGTACAGACAGTCATAAATTAAAGGAGTAAATACAATAAAATAAATATTAAAAAGTATTAGAATAATACAAATAAGCCACATAAAAATAGTCTATATACAGAGTGTCTGGATCATGTATATTATCAAGTTTCTTTGAATTTTTTGACTGTAAAGGAGCTAAGTAACCAATGTATATGCTTTAAAGGTATCTTGTCTTCAGAATTTCTGTCCAAGGATTTGTTGGTTTGGAAAACAGATGGTACTTTTGTTTCCACAGAGGATGAGAACCTATGGAATCCTTCCAGACTAATGTAGTTTGATGAATCAAGACTGCCCAAAAGGTTGCTGTGAACACCCCCAAAAAATTATTTGCTGAAGAAAAAGCAGAAAGCAGTTTGAAAAGAACTATGCCCATATTCCCAAATACTTTTCATAAATGTTTGTTTACATTTAAAGGGGGATATGCTATAGAAATTTGCATTGGTATGGATCTTGGTTTATTGATACAAATTTAAGGTCATTTTTATTATATATATTTCTGCTCTTGATTAAGGTATTGTATTCGTGCAGCTTTTAAAATGTAATGTATAATTAAAATATTGGTAAATAGAGAGTCATCTATAATAGTATTAGTCAAGTTTGTAGTCATGTTAGTTAGATTTTCTAGATGTACAGAGATGCATTTCAGATAGACAGGGATTCTTCAAATCTTTTGGAGACTTGCAGCACATGACCTTTAAAATGTTTTAAGAGCTTAAGACTTTTCATGACAATGAGACATATCTGCTCCTGGGGGCACCAATCTACTTCAAGAGGATGATGGGGGGGGGGGGGGATGGAGAGATGGCTCAGCGGTTAAGAGCATTGCCTGCTCTTCCAAAGGTCCTGAGTTCAATTCCCAGCAACCACATGGTGGCTCACAACCATCCATAATGAGGTCTGGTGCCCTCTTCTGGCCTGCAGACATACACACAGACAGAATATTGTATACATAATAAATAAATAAAATGTTAAAAAAAAAAGAGGATGATGGGCATTGAAGAGGGTCCTAATGGAATTTGTTAGCCATTTGGGCAAGAAACTACTCTTAACTGGACTGCTTGATGAACTGGATGTGCAGGACCCACAAAGAAATCACTGCTGAACTTGCATAAAGGTGAGATGATTCTTCTGGGTTCTTGATTCATAAAAGAGTCTGCAGGAAACAGAAGAAAGAAAGAAAATGATGGACTTTTCCATTGCAAGGCAGAACAGGTTTTCAAATTCCCTCCTTCCACAAAAAGTCTGCTGGATACTATGGGCCTGTGGGCTGAAGATTGGATGCCCCAACAATGCAGAAGAACTTTGGGTGATTGTCTGGGCAATGAGACGTCTGTCATTTCTAGAGATTAGGACATTGCATACAATATACTTCTTGTTTACTTAGGAAATATTATGTCCTTCTGGGTTCCTTGATAGAGTTCAATTTGTAGTTATAGTTTTCCCTGGTTTATGATAAAAGATAAAGTAGATATAAGTATTATAACTGTAATTCTTGCATGATACCTGTTTTGTTATTTGAAATTTTATTATGTTAATATTAAAAATTTCCTTTTCATTTAAAGCGAAAAGGGGAGGTGATGTGCAATTCCCCTCTGTTTGCTGCAATTATCATTGTTTAATAAAATAACTGCATTGTTCTACAGATTGACATCCAGTTTTGCCAGCACAATTTGTTGAAGATGCTCTCTTTTTTCCATTGTATACTTTTAGCTCCTTTATCAAAAATCAGGTGTTCATAGGTTTGTGGGTTAAAGTCAGGGTCTTCTATTTGATTCCATTGGTCAACTTCTCTGTTTTTATGCCAGTACCAAGCTGTTTTCAATACTGTAGCTCTGTAATAGAGTTTGAAGTAAGGGATGGTAATGCCTCCAGATGTTCCTTTATTGTATAAGATTGTTTTGGCTATCCTGGGTTTTTTGTTTTTCCATATAAAGTTGATTACTGTCTTCTCCAGATCTGTGAAGAATTTTGATGGTATTTTGATGGGGATTGCATTGAATCTATAAATTCCTTTCGGTAGAATTGCCATTTTTACTATGTCGATGCTCCCAATCCAAGAGCAAGGGAGATCCTTCCATTTTCTGGTGTCCTCTTCAATTTCTTTCTTCAATGCTTCAAAGCTCTTGTCAAATAGATCTTTCACTTCCTTGGTCAGGGTTACCCCAAGATACGTTATGCTCTTTGTGGCTATCATTAAAGGTGATGCTTCTCTAATTTCCCTCTCTGGTTCCTTATCCTTAGTGTATAGGAAGGCCACTGACTTTTTGGAGTTGATCTTGTATCCTGCCACATTACTAAAGGCGTTTATCAGCTGTAGGAGTTCTTTGGTAGAGTTTTCGGGGTCGCTTATGTATACTATCATATCATCTGCAAATAACGAAAGTTTAACTTCTTCCTTTCCAATATGAATCCCCTTGATCCCTTTATGTTGTCTTATTGCTATTGCTAGAACTTCAAGCACTATATTGAAGAGTTATGGAGAGAGTGGACATCCTTGTCTTGTTCCTGATTTTAGTGGGATGGCTTTGAGTTTTTCTCCGTTCAATTTAATGTTAGCTGTTGGCTTGCTGTAAATAGCTTTTATTATATTTAGGTATGACCCTTGTATCCCTAATCTCTCCAAGACCTTTATCATAAAGGGGTGTTGAATTTTGTCGAATGCTTTTTCAGCATCTAATGAAATGATCATATGGTTTTTTTTCTTTCAGTTTATTTATATGGTGGATTACATTGATAGATTTGCATATGTTGAACCAGCCCTGCATTTCTGGGATGAAGCCTACTTGATCATAATGGATAATTTTTCTAATGTGTTCTTGGATTTGGTTTGCCAGTATTTTGCATCGATATTCATGAGTGAGATAGGCCTGTAATTCTCTTTCTTGGTTGGGTCTTTGTGTGGTTTTGGTATCAGGGTAACTGTGGCTTCATAAAAGGAATTTGGCAATGACTCTTCTGTTTCTATATTGTGAACTACATTAAGGAGTATAGGTATTAGCTCTTCTTGGAAGTTCTGGTAGAATTCTGCATTGAAACCCTCTGGTCTTGGGCTTTTTTTGGAGGGGAGATTTTTGATAACAGCTTCTAGTTCTTCATGACAATCCAGTCTATTTAGATCGTTCACCTGGTCTTGGTTTAGCTTTTGTATATGGTACTTATCTAAAAAAACTGTCCATTTCTTTTGCATTTTCCAGTTTTGTGGCATACAGGCTTTTGTAGTAAGATCTAATGATTCTCTGAATTTCCTCTATGTCTGTGGTTATGTCCCCCTTTTCATTGCTGATCTTATTTATTTGCGTGTTCTCTCTCTGTTGTTTAATTAACTTGGATAGGGGTTTGTCGATCTTGTTGATTTTCTCTAAGAACCAACTTTTTGTTTCATTGATTCTTTGGACTGTTTTCTGTGTTTCTATTTTGTTGATTTCTGCCCTCAGTTTGATTATTTCCAGTCTTCTACTCCTCCTGGGCGCATCTGCTTCTTTTTTTTCCTAGAGCTTTCAGGTGTGCTGTTAAGTCCTCAATGTATGCTTTCTCTGTTTTCTTTAAGTGGGCACTTAGTGCTATGAACTTTCCTCTTAGCACTGCTTTCAACTTGTCCCATAAGTTTGAGTATGTTGTCTCTTTATTTTCATTAAATTCAAGGAAGACTTTAATTTCTTAATTTCTTCCTTGACCCATGTGTGGTTCAGTAGTTCACTGTTCAGTTTCCATGAGTTTGTCAGCTTTCTGGGGGTAGCATTGTTATTGCCTTCTAGCTTTAGTCCGTGGTGATCTGATAAGACACAGGTTGACACTGATATTTTTTTGTATCTGTGGAGGTTTCCTTTGTTTCCGAGTATGTGGTCAATTTTTGAGAAGGTTCCATGAGCTGCAGAGAAGAAGGTATATTCTTTCCTTTTTGAGTGGAATGTTCTATAGATGTCTGTTAAGTCCATTTGCTTCATTACCTCGAATAGTTCTCTTAATTCTTTATTAGGTTTCTGTCTGATTGACCTGTCCATTGGAGAAAGAGTTGTATTGAAGTCTCCTATTACTAGTGTGTGTGGTTTGATGTCTGCCTTGAGTTCTAGTAATATTTCTTTTACATAGGTGGGTGGTTTTATATTAGGGGCATAGATATTCAGGATTGAGACTTCATCCTGATGAATTGTTCCTGTTATGAGTATAAAGTGTCCATGTTGATCTCTTCTGATTGACTTCAGTTTGAAGTCAGTTTTGTTAGAAATTAGTATGGCCACACCTGCTTTTTTCTTAGGACCATTTGCTTGAAAGACCTTTTCCCAACCCTTTACTCTGAGTAGATGCCTGTCTTTGTGGTTGAGATGTGTTTCTTGCAAACAGCAGAATGTTGGATCCTGTTTTCATATCCAATCCCTTAGCCTGTGCCTTTTTATGGGTGAATTGAGGCCATTAATATTAAGTGATACTAATGACCAGTGGTTGTTTACTCTGGTTATTCTTATTGTTTTTGGTAGTAGCATTTGTGTGTCTCCCTTCTTTGAGGTGTGCTGGTGAAGGTTCGCTAGACACATGAGTTATTGTAGGCAGTGTTGGCAATGCTGGATTCCTTAGGTTGTGATTTTCCTTCTATTATTTTCTGTAGGGCTGGATGGAGGTGGGGGGGTCCTTGGGCTTCCCACAGGGCAGGGAACACTGATGGCTCTTTGGGCTGAAGAGGGAGGGGGACTTGATTGGCGGAGGGGGAGGGAAATGGGAGTCAGTTGTGGGGAAGAGACAGAAATGTTTTTTTTTTTTGTTTTTTCGAGACAGGGTTTCTCTGTGGCTTTGGTGCCTGTCCTGGAACTAGCTCTGTAGACCAGGCTGGTCTCAAACTCACAGAGATCTGCCTGCCTCTGCCTCCTGATTGCTGGGATTAAAGGCGTGTGCCACCATCGCCCGGCTTCAGAAATCTTTAATAAACAAATAAATTTAAAAAATAAAAAAAAAACTGCATTGGCCCTATAGCAAAGCTATAGGGCAGAACTTAGGTTGGCAGGGAAAACTAAACTGAATGCTGGGAGAAAGAAGTTGGAGTAAGTGAGAAGTTATGTATCCCAGCCAGACACAGATGCTGGGAACATTACCTGGTAAGCAACAGCCATGTAGCAATACACAGATTAATATAAATGGGTTAAATTAAAATGTAATCCTTAGCTAATAAGAAGCTAGAGCTAATGGACCAAGTAGTAATTTAAATAATACAGTTTCTGTGTGATTATTTTGGGGCTGAACAGCTGGGAACAAACAAGCAGATCTTCTTACTAAATCATTTCACATCCGCAATGCGAAATTTCTTCCATAAAGGCTCCTACTAATGGTTTTACAAGCAATCAAATGAAAGTTACCAAGAAGAGGCCCATGTTAAAATACATTTTTCTCTCTGGGAAGTTTTTCATTCAATAAATTACTTGCTAACCTGGGTCACTATTGGCTCCTGGTCATTCATTAAGAAAATTAATTTAGTCACCTCAATGATACTCATAGTATGAAATAGCCCCTACACAGTTCAAATGTTCAAAGTCTCTACTGATATTCAAGACGATCACTTGACAGTGACTTGTTGACAGAGGTTTCTCTCCAGACCAGTTCCACAGTCATTCAGTCCTAAAGAAACACACAGAGGTCTATATTAATTATAAACTGGTTGGCCTATTAGTTCAGGCTTTTTATTCACTAATTCTTACATCTTACATTGGCACATAATTCTTATCTGTGTTAACCACATGGTTTGGTACCTTTTATCACTGAAGCATTCTCATCGTGTTTCCTCTGCATCTGGGTGATGACTGCAGACTGAGCCTTTCCTCTTACCAGAATTCTCCTGTTCTGATCACCCCACCTATCCTTCCTGCCTGGTACTGGTCAATCAGTATTTTATTAAACCAATACAAGTGCCGGGCGATGGTGGTGCATGCCTTTAATCCCAGCACTCGGGAGGCAGAGGCAGGCGGATCTCTGTGAGTTTGATACCAGCCTGGTCTACAGAGCTAGTTCCAGGACAGGCTCCAAAGCCACAGAGAAACCCTGTCTCGAAAAACCAAAAAAAAAAAAAATGTAAACCAATACAAGTGACAAATCTTTACAAGGTACAAGATAATTGTCCCACAGTAAAGTAATATCTTAGAAAAATCAGAAAACAAGTTACATCTTTCGAACATACCATGGCACAGATTACTATCCACACTACAAAATAGAGAAATGGAGACATAGTGAGGGAAGACTGAACGAAGGCAAGACTGAAGCATAGCAGGACAAACATTAAATCTTGTAACTCTGTCTCAGATGCACAGGGCTTCAGTTTCAAAGGGCTTAGATGGCTCTATCCCTGCATCTTCTCATACATCTCTCCCTTTAATTACTTCCACTCCCTATATTCAGCTAGTTCTTCATAGAAGATGTCTTATAGTTTAGGCATCTTGAAATCTTGTGGTATCCAAATGCAACCTAGGCTGTATCAAAATAAAACTCTGGCTGTTGTCGAATATTGTTGTAAGATGTGTTATATTTGTTTATGTTGTGAAACAATTGTTTCAATGATGCAAATATGTGATGCATTCTTTTATGTTGCATTTGTTTAATGCTGTAAAGGTGTGATACTGGGCTGGTCTAGAATACCTGTTTAGCCTAATGAACAGTCAATAGCTTTGTAGGAAAGAATATGAAGGGCTGGAAGGCAGAGAGAATAAATGGGAGTGTTGTTTTTCTCCACAAAACTTTTAATTTCTTTCTACACCTCTCATTTTCTACTCTAGATGTAAATAAACCATCAGTAATAAACACCCAACAGAATCAATACTTTGTCTAAGAAATCAATCAATTACTTTTTAATTTTGCCTTACTCAATTTCTCAAAGAATGGAGAAAATTGGAATGATTTGAGAACAAAATATTATATAAATGACCCATAGATAAATTTTTCATGAAGTCTATTTCCTACTGAAATCCTATGAACTCAAGCTCCACTGTGTACATTACTTTCAACACCCCCATATTCCTAGTCCTATAAGAGTAGTTAATTAAACTCTGTGTACAGTGTTCTATGCCTTTTGGCATCTAAAGTCCGAATATTTTCAACATTCCTCCAAAAGACAATGTTCCAACATTGTACCAAGCAACAAAGTCACTTTGGGTGTACCAAATTTTGACCTAATTTTTAGTTTCTTTTTTTTTATTGGAAAAAAAAAGCAATTTCTGCCTCCTCCCCGCCTCCCATTTCCCTCCCACTCCTCCCTCTCCTCCTCCCCTCCCCCCCACTCCTACCCCTCCTTCTCCCGCCTGAAGAGCAGTCAGGGTTCCCTGCCCTGAGGAAAGTCCAAAGTCCTCCCCACTCAATCCTGGTCTAGGAAGGTGAACATCCAAACTGGGTAGGCTCCCACAAAGCCAGAGCATGAAGTAGGATCAAAACCCAGTGCCATGGTCCTCGGCTTCTCAGCAGCCCTCATTGTCTGCCAAATTCAGAGAGTCCGGTTTTATCCCATGCTATTTCAGTCAGAGTCCAGCTGGCCTTGGTGAGCTCCCAAAGAATCAGCCCCACTGTCTCCACGGGTGGGCGCACCCCTTGTGGTCCTGACTTCTTTGCTCATATTCTCCCTCCTTCTGCTCCTCATCGGAACTTTGGGAGCTCAGTCCAATGCTCCAGTGTGGGTCTTTGTCTCTATCTCCATCCATTGCCAGATGAAGTTTCTATGGTGATATGCAAGATATTCATCAGTATGGCTATGAGATAGATACATTTCAGGTTCCCTATCCACAGCTGCCCCAGGAGCTAACTGGGGACATCGCCCTGGGCACCTGGGAGCCCCTCTAGATCCAAGTCTCTTGCCAACCCTAAGATGGCTCCCTTAATTAAGATGTGTGCTTCTCTGCTCCCCTAACCCACATTCCTTTATCCCAATCATCCCGTTTCCCCAAGTTCCCCCCACCCTCCCCTTCTCACATTTCTCTCCCCTTCTCCCCTTACCCCCCCCTCCCACCACACCCCCAAGATCCCAAATTTTTGCCCGGCAATCTGGTCTACTTCCCATAACCAGGAGGATAGCTATATGCTTTTCTTTGGGTTCACCTTCTTATTTAGTTTCTTTAGGATATCAAATTATAGACTCACTGACCTTTATTTATCTCTAGAAACCAATTATGAGTGAGTACATCCCATGTTCATCCTTTTGGGTCTGGGTTACCTCACTCAGGATAGTGTTTTCTATTTCCATCCATTTGCATGCAAAATTCGCGAAGTCATTGTTTTTTACCGCTTAGTAGTATTCTAATGTATATATATTCCATACTTTCTTCATCCATTCTTCCATTGAAGGGCATCTAGGTTGTTTCCAGGTTCTGGCTATTACAAACAATGCTGCTATGAACATAGTTGAACAAATGTCCTTGTCATATGTTCGGGCACCTCGTGGGTATATTCCCAAGAGTGGCATTGCTGGGTCCATGGGTATGTTGATCCCAATTTTCCTGAGAAACCGCCACACTGCTCTCCAAAGTGGCTGCACAAGTCTGCACTCCCACCAGCAATGGATGAGGGTACCCCTTTCTCCACAGCCTCTCCAGCAAAGGTTATCATTGGTGTTTTTGATTTTAGCCATTCTGACAGGTGTAAGGTGATATCTCAAAGTTGTCTTGATTTGCATTTCCCTGATCGCTAAGGAGGCTGAGCATGACCTTAAGTGCCTTTTGGCCATTTGAACTTCTTCTGTTGAGAATTCTCTCTTCAGATCAGTGCCCCATTTTTTAATTGGGTTAATTAGCATTTTAAAGTCTAGTTTCTTGAGTTCTTTATATATTTTGGAGATCAGACCTTTGTCTGTTGCGGGGTTGGTGAAGATCTTCTCCCAGTCAGTGGGTTCCCTTTTTGTCTTAGTGACAGTGTCTTTTGCTTTACAGAAGCTTCTCAGTTTCAGTAGGTCCCATTTATTCAATGTTGCCCTTAATGACTGTGCTGCTGGGGTTATACCTAGGAAGCGATCGCCTGTGCCCATCTGTTGTAGGGTACTTCCCACTTTCTCTTCTATCAGGTTCAGTGTGTTCAGATTGATATTGAGGTCTTTGATCCATTTGGACTTGAGTTTTGTGCATGGTGATAAATATGGGTCTATTTTCATTCTTCTACAGGTTGACATCCAGTTGTGCCAGCACCATTTGTTGAAGATGCTTTCTTTCTTCCATTGTATACTTTTAGCACCTTTATCGAAAATGAGGTGTTCATAGGTTTGTGGGTTAAAATCCGGGTCTTCTATACGATTCCATTGGTCAACTTCTCTATTTTTATGCCAATACCACCCTGTTTTCATTACTGTAGCTCTGTAATAGAGTTTAAAGTCAGGGATGATAATGCCTCCAGAAGTTCCTTTATTGTATAAGATTGTTTTGGCTATCCTGGGTTTTTTGTTATTCCATATAAAGTTGATTATTGTCCTTTCAAGATCAGTGAAGAATTTTAATGGGATCTTGATGGGGATTGCATTGAATCTATAAATTGCCTTTGGTAGGATTGCCATTTTTACTATGTTGATCCTCCCAATCCACGAGCAAGGGAGATCCTTCCATTTTCTGGTATCCTCTTCAATTTCTTTCTTCAATGCCTTAAAGTTCTTGTCAAATAGATCCTTCACTTCTTTGGTTAGCATTACCCCGAGATATTTTATGCTGTTTGTGGCTATCTTGAAAGGTGATGCTTCTCTGAATTCCCTCTCCGCTTCCATATCCTTTGTATATAGGAGGGCGACTGATTTTTTGGAGTTGATCTTGTATCCAGCCACATTACTAAAGGTGTTTATCAGCTGTAGGAGTTCTTTGGTGGAGTTTTGGGGGTCGCTTATGTACACTATCATATCATCTGCAAATAACGAAAGTTTAACTTCTTCCTTTCCAATTCGAATCCCCTTGATCCCCTTTTGTTGTCTTAGTGCTATTGCTAAAACTTCAAGCACTATATTGAAGAGGTATGGAGAGAGTGGACAGCCTTGTCGTTTTCCTGATTTAAGTGGGATGGCTTTGAGTTTCTCTCCATTTAGTTTGATGTTAGCTGTCGGTTTGCTGTAAATAGCTTTTATTATATTTAGGTATGACCCTTGTATCCCTAATCTCTCCAAGACTTTTATCATAAAGGGATGTTGAATTTTGTCAAAAGCTTTTTCAGCATCTAATGAAATGATCATATGGTTTTTTTCTTTCAGTTTATTTATATGATGGATTACATTGATAGATTTTCCTATGTTGAACCAGCCCTGCATCTCTGGGATGAAGCCTACTTGATCAAAATGGATAATTTTTCTAATGTGTTCTTGGATACGGTTTGCCAGTATTTTGTTGAGGATTTTTGCGTCGATGTTCATGAGTGAGATTGGCCTGTAATTCTCTTTCTTGGTGGAGTCTTTGTGTGGTTTTGGTATCAGAGTGACTGTAGCTTCATAAAAGGAATTTGGCAATGACTCTTCTGCTTCTATATTGTGAAATACCTTAAGGAGTATAGCTATTAAGTATTCTTGGAAATTCTGGTAGAATTCCGCATTGAAACCGTCTGGTCCTGGGCTTTTTTTGGTAGGGAGGTTTTTGATAACAGCTTCTAATTCTTCGCGACTGACAGGTCTATTTAGATTGTTCACCTGGTCCTGATTTAACTTTGGTATATGGTATTTATCTAAAAAAGTGTCCATTTCTTTTACATTTTCCAGTTTTGTTGCATACAGGCTTTTGTAGTAAGATCTAATGATTCTCTGAATTTCCTCTATGTCTGTGGTTATGTCCCCCTTTTCATTTCTGATTTTATTAATTTGCAAATTCTCTCTTTGTCGTTTGATTAGTTTGGATAGGGATTTATCAATTTTGTTGATTTTTTCCAGGAACCAGCTTTTTGTTTCATTGATTCTTTGGATTGTTTTCTGTGTTTCTATTTTGTTGATTTCTGCCCTCAATTTGACTATTTCCAGTCTTCTACTCCTCCTAGGTGAGTCTGCTTCTTTTTTTTCTAGAGCTTTCAGGTGGGCTGTTAAGTCTCCAATGTATGCTTTCTCTGTTTTCTTTAAGTGGGCACTAAGGGCTATGAACTTTCCCCTTAGGACAGCTTTCAAAGTGTCCCATAAGTTTGAGTATGTTGTTTCTTTATTTTCATTGAATTCAAGGAAGACTTTAATTTCTTTCTTTATTTCTTCTTTGATCCAGGTGTAGGTCAATAGTTGACTGTTCAGTTTCCATGAGTTTATAGGCTTTCTGGGGGTAGCATTGTTGTTGAATTCTAACTTTAGTCCATGGTGATCTGATAAGACACAGGTGGTTATGGATATTTTTTTGTAACTGTGGTAGTTTGCTTTGTTACCGAGGATGTGGTCAATTTTCGAGAAGGTTCCATGAGCTGCAGAGAAGAAGGTGCATTCTTTCCTACTTGGGTGGAATATTCTATAGATGTCTATTAAGTCCAATTGATTCATTACCTCCATTAATTCTCTAATTTCTCTGTTAGGTTTCTGTCTGATTGACCTGTCCATTAGTGAAAGAGGAGTGTTGAAATCTCCTACTATTAGCGTGTGCGGTTTGATGGCAGCCTTGAGTTTTAGTAATGTTTCTTTTACGTACGTGGGTGCTTTTATATTAGGGGCATAGATATTCAGGATTGAGACTTCATCCTGATGAATTGTTCCTGTTATGAATATAAAATGTCCCTCTCCCTCTCTTCTGATTGATTTAAGTTTGAAATCAACTTTGTTAGAAATTAGTATGGCCACACCTGCTTGTTTCTTAGGTCCATTTCCTTGATAAACCTTTTCCCATCTCTTTACTCTAAGTAGGTGCCTGTCTTTGTGGTTGAGGTGTGTTTCTTGTAAACAGCAGAATGTTGGATCCTGTTTGCGTATCCAGTCTCTTAGCCTGTGCCGTTTTATAGGTGAGTTGAGTCCATTGACATTAAGGGATAATAATGACCAGTGGTTGTTAACTCCAGTCAGTTTTTTAGTCATAGAGTTTGTGTGTTTGCCTTCTTTGGGTTGCACTGGTGAAGGGTTTCTAGATGTTTGAGTTATTGTGGTCATTGTTGGACTCCTTGGTTTGTGATTTTCCTTCTATTACCTTCTATAAGGCTGGATTTGTTGCTACGTATTGTTTAAATTTGTTTTTATCCTGGAAAATTTTGTTTTCTCCATTTATAGTGAAGGATAGCTTGGCTGGGTATAGTAGTCTGGGCTTGCATCCATGTTCTCTTAGCTTCTGCAGTACATCTATCCAGGACCTTCTGGCTTTCATGGTTTCCATAGTGTAGTCAGGTGTAAGTCTGATAGGTTTACCTTTATAAGTAACTTGACCTTTTTCCTTTGCAGCTCTTAATATTCTTTCTTTATTCTGTATGTTTTGTGTTTTGATTATTATATGGCGAGGAGATGTTTTTTTTTTTTTTGGTCCAGTCTATTCCGTGTTCTGTATGCTTCTTGAACCTTCAAAGGAATATCTTTCTTTAGGTTGGGAAAGTTTTCTTCTATAATTTTATTAAATATATTTTCTGGACCATTGAGCTGTACTTCCTCTCCTTCTTCTATCCCAATTATTCTTAGGTTTGGTCTTTTTTATTGTGTCCCATATTTCCTGAATGTTTTGTGATGAGAATTTGTTGGTTTTGCTATTTTCTTTGATCAGTGTGTTTATTTTCTCTATTGTATCTTCAGTGTCTGACATTCTTTCTTCTATCTCTTGTAATCTGTTGGTAGTACTTGTCTCTGTGGTTCCTGTTCGTTTACCCAGGTTTTCCATCTGCATCCTTTCCTCGGTTTGTGTTTTCTTCATTACTTCCATTTCATTCTTTAAGTCTTGAACCGCTTCCCTTATCTGTTTGATTGCTTTTTCTTGCTTCTCTTGGTTTTCTTGGGTATCTTTGAGCGATTTATTCATTTCCTATACTTTTTTGTTTGTCATCTCTAATTGTTTATGGCAGTTTTTCACCTCCTGTTTAAGGTCCTCTATTATTTTCATATAATTCATTTTTGAGTCGATTTCTTCTAATTCTTCTGGAGTAGGGTGTACAATTCTTCTTATTTCGGGATCCCTGGGTTCTGGTGATGTCGTGTTGCCTTTCAGGTTGTTGGAGGAATTCTTGTATTGGCGCCTTCCCATCTCTTGCTTCAAATGGAGCCAGGAGAAGCCTGGTGTCTTGGTCCAGTCTTTGCTGTGACTGACTCTCTGGGTGTATCTCTTCAGTGTAGAAACAGGAACCAACCCGTCCAGATGGAACTCCTCAGCACAACTCAGATGGCAACCCTGGAGCACCAGCTGTAGGTGCCCTTACTGGGAACCTTGAGACCTGCCTGGAAGGCAGGCACTCCCCACTCTGGGTGGATAGCCTTAGTGAAAGAGCTTAAAACCGGTCTGAGCACTGGTCCTAGCAAACCACAGGGCAGGGTTGGGGGTGGGGTGTGGGGGGATTGGGTCGTGCCTAAGAAAGGCAGCCCTGCAGAAGGAGCTGGGGGGGAGGGGGGTTTGTGCTAGCTTCTGAGGCACACGGCGCCTGGATAGTAGACACTCACCCGTCCAGATGGAATTCCTCAGCACCTAACCAGGGCCGCCTGGTAGCTCACAGATCCAGGGACAAGAAGAAGGAGGTGGGAGGCAGTACGGGGTGCAGGAGAACACTGGAGATCCTGGAGCACCAGCTGTAGGTGCCCACGCTCCCTTACTGGGAACCTTGAGACCTGCCTGGAAGGCAGGCACTCTCCGCTCTGGGTGGATAGCCTTGGTGAAAGTAATTTTTAGTTTCTTACTGTGACTAAATTCTCTAAATAAAAGCATATGAGATAATGATATTTCCGAATCACAACCCACAACTGTGGAAGCTTAGAATAGAAACTCAAGTTAAGAACTAGAGGCAAGAGACACAAGGAGCAAATGTTTACTGGCTTTCTCTCTTGCTTAGTCACTATCTCATATTCAGCTAGCTTTCCTATTCTTCTCAGTCACACTTGCTTAGTGTGTGATGACTTCCACCATCAGGGAAAGAGAAGAGCCTTCCCACATTAATCATCAATCAACACAATTTACCCCAAACATAGTAAGTAGCAAGTTTGACCTGGGCAAAGCCTCAATGGATGTTTTCTCATATGACTCTAATCTAAATCATGTTGACAGCGGAAGTTAATTAAGGTAGAGGTGATAATATACGAAAAGATTATTTTATTCTTTTTGTTTATTTTTTTAGTTTTTTTTGATTTGAGACAGAGTTTCTACGTAGCTTTTATAATTATAAAAGATAGATTAGATATAAAACTTTAGACTCACAAAGATAGAATAGATAACAGAGTATTTTCCTCAATTTCCTAATGGAAATGTACTAAATACTGTAACTATAATTCTTGCTTGATGAATGTTTTCTTGTATGTAATCTTGCTATATCAAAGATAAAACCTTCCTTTTTATTTATACAAGAAGCGTAGGTGATGTGCGATTCCCCTCTGTATGCTGTGAATAAGTTTTATTCCAGTTGGTTAATAAAGAAACTGCTAGGGCCTAATGCAGCACAGAATAGAAAAAGGTTAGAATTCCAAGCAGATATAGAGGAGAAAAGAAGGCAGAGTCAGGGAGAAGCCATGTAGTCACTGAAGGAAAAAGATGCTGCATGGAAACTTACCAGTAGGCCACAGTCATGTGGCGATACATAGATTAATAAAAATGGGTTAATTTGAGATGTAAAAGTTACTAAATAAGAAGCCCAATGTATTGGATATGTAGTCTTATAATTAATACAATTTCTGTATAATTATTACAGGTCTTGGCAGCGAGGAAATGACCAAGCAACTTCTATTTGTACCAAGATATAATGAAGTTTGCAAGCTATACAACATACACAAGATTAATGTCTAAGTTCAATTGTCCTGTTAAGCATTCCTTGACTACTAAGAGATCATACAAAGAAGCACAAATCAGCCTGAATGCTTCAATGCCTGAGAAAATATAAGTCTGTCAAGAATTATGGGGTATATAGAGGCCCAGGAACCATGGACAAAAACCTGAAAAACCTATGACATAGGTCTCTCAGGGAAGTTAGATTGGGCCAACTCCATGATTTCCTGAAGAGCCTACTTCCCACTAAAATCCTATGATCTGGACCTCCACTATCTGCTACTACTGCCAACATTCCCATCTTCTAGGTCATACATGAACAGCTGATTAAGCTCTTTGTCCAGTTTTCTGATATCTTCAGCATTCTTATAAGAGTCAACACTCTCAGGTCCTTTGCAGCAACAAAATCCCCTTTGAGTCCCATTTTGTTCCACCTTTCTTCTCTGTTGCTGTTACTAAATTATGCAATCAAGAGCAACTCAGGTAATGACCATGTTTATTTGGTTGTTAACCCTATTTCACAATTCCTTCTCATGAGAGCTTAGGATAGATACTCGAGCTAATAACTAAAGGCAAAACATGTGAAACCACTGTTTTCTGGCTTTCCCTCTTGCTTTGTCACTGTGTTGTGCTCTAGAGCTAGTTCTCCTACTATCCCAGGGCTGCTTGCTCATAGATATCACCAACTCAGTGGAAGAGCCTTCCTATATCAATCAGAATCAACACAATCTCTCTCAGATACCTTAATCAGATATTTTGATCTAGGCATATCTCAATTGGTATTTTCTCAGATCACTCTGAGCTATGTTATGCTGACAGCTGAGGCTAGTTAGAAGAAAGAGATAATAATATACAAGAAGGTTTTAAAGACCCAAAGGCAATGTACTAATCATATCAATCACTTCAGTAGCCAAAACACAAACATGAAGATAGATATGCCAGGAAATAGAAAGAAGGAATTACCTAAGATAAAGAAGAGAAAAATAAAACTGTCTCTCCACAGAAACATCCCAAACCAACAAAAACTAAAGAAGCCCAAACATGAGAAATCTGAATACAAAATTGGTGAGACCCTTTTTTTTCCCGAAAATAAACAATATACTTAGATAACAATGAGTAAAATTAACAACATAGATAGGTAGCACCGACAAAGACACAAAGACATATTATGCTCCTTTAAATAAAAACTACAAGATTCTAACCACAATGAAACTCTAAGAAATCACTGACCAGTACTCATCTGATACACTTCAGTTCTTTATCCTTTACCAATAATGGAAAATGGCTTGAATGAGAAGGGCTGTTTCACCAAAATTGGAGAATTTCACTTAAAACCTTCTCATATTTTAACTTTGTAGAAAATAGTTTTGACTACTAAAAAAATCTCCTTATCTTATAGTAAAGAAAAGGATGTCTATTAGGATCACTTAGATACCATTTTGCTCCCCCTGCTTGATGACTGCCTGTAAGTTTGCAATCAGAGTGAGGGAATGAAAACATTTTAAAACAAATGCAAGATAGCAGATTTTTTTTGAAATTTTATAGTGTTCAAGGATAACTGATATTTGAAGAATCAGTGGACACTTAAAGGAACTTGTTTTACTCTATTTGCCTTATACATCACAAGCACTTTTAAAAACAAGTTTATTGCTATTTTTGCATATGTTTGTGAGAATGTCTTCTGTAGAAATATGAGCGGCGGGGCTGCGTCCCCAGCACCCCGGCCACCTGGCTGGCGTATGCCTGAAATAACAACACACAAACTGTATTCATTTAAGCACTGCTTGGCCCATTATATCTAGCCTCTTCTTGGCTAACTCTCATACCTGGACTAGCCCATTTCTAATAGGTCATGTAGCACACCAAGGTGAGCTTACTGGGGAGATTCTAGCCTAAGTCCATCTTGGGTCAGAGCTTCATCGCGTGTGTCCTGCTCTGAGAGGAGCTGCGTGAAGTCTGAGCTCACTTCCTCTTCCTCCCAGCATTTTTTTCTGTTTACTCCACCCACCTATGTTCTAACCAATCAGGGCCAAGGCAGTTTATTTAACCAATGACCTTCCTCCATCAGTCTTCAATATGTATACAAGTAACACAAAAAAAGAGGGGTTCAGATGCCCTGGATCTGAAATGGTAGTTATGAGCCTTGAAACTTGAGTGTAGGTATCTGAATTCAGGTCACCTCCAAAATGAATATGTGCTGAGCCACCTGCCAACATTTATAGTACCTTTTATCCAATAAACAAAAAGTCTCTCACAGATTAACAATAAAAGCAACAAAAGCTAAGTAAATATAGAAGTAAATTAATGATCCTTGGAAACATGGTGCATCAAAATTAAGATGATATGTATGGTAAATTTGCACCATAAATAAATACAGTACAATGGCAATTCCCATCAATTTTTAACAGGAAAGCTGATTGGAAAGCTACTTTCGTATTGGAAGCACTCATAGTGATCAATGATATTATGAAAAAATAGTACACACATTGATATAATATGACTTCTTTCTCGATGATGGTGGTAAACACTTTTAATCCCAGCACTCAGGGGACAAAGAAAGGAGGATCTCTGTTAGTTTGAAGCCATCCTGGTCTACAGAGCTAGTTCCAGGACAGGCTCCAAAGCTACAGAGAAACCCTGTCTTGGGGAAAAAATCACCACAAAGCATATTAATCAAGAATGTGTATGGTATTTGGGAAAGAATAAAGAGAATGGAGAAAAAGGCAAGAACAAAGGCAGGAAAATATAGTCAGCTACTAGTCAAAAGACCAATGGAAATTCAATCTGGAAACGTGTGATCTTAGCCAATGATACCCAGCTACCTATGATTCTATGTGTATAGAAATTAAATAAATAAAGACTTCACAACTTTCAAAAAATACTTCAAAGTGATCCTCAAACTGTTGTTTTTGATCCTCCAGCTACTGGTATTTCTTCCAGAGATGCCTCAAGCTCTAGAGACCTCTTTACAAAAAGAGATGATCTCCTGCTATGGTTCTGCAGCCCCTTAGACCTCCTTGTGTTTTCAGGTGAACCCAGCTCCACTGATGCCCAATCCACAAACTATATAGATTAATTTTTGCTACCTGTCAAATGGATTATAGCACAAGGTATAGATTCAGCTCTATCTACCCGCCCAACACCATACACTCCTAAAAAACCTCTGCAGCTCAGAAACTCCCTTTGTCCCCTGGAAGTAAACATCACTTAATCACACCATTGCAGCTGGTGGTAGCAAAATGTTAGAAGCATTTTAATCATGTATTGCTAAAAGACCATCAACATCACCATAGTTCAACCAGCTTTTAAACTATTTGAAACATTTATAAGACAAACTGGAAAGTAGACTGCAATATTCAGAACTTGTAGAAACCAGAGTATCAGTTTTCAAATCTGTCTTCCCACTGCACACCAAAAGAATGTCCCTGTGTGTACACTGGACAATGATATGACAAGAACTATAGCCTACCAGGCCAGTGCTGCAGAGTCTTCCTCTCCCCAGGAAATCCATACACAGGGAGGCTCAGAGGACAAGGAGCCCTGCCCATGTCATTACATAGAGCAACAGAACCACAGCCTGGCTCATGATCCATCCAAATCCCAGGAGAAATGACAGCAAAACAGGCCTCCCCTAAACACCCTACACTCACTATGGCATAGCTTGTGTATGGTCTTCCTTACATCTCATCACAACAGAAGTAGGGAAGAATCCTGGAGAGAACCTGCAAGCTACCTGCCACTATTTTTCCCAATTGCTATGAATTCCCAGAGTCCCTCATTGGCTAAGGCCACTCTGCCCGGCTTCAGAATATGATCAGCTCCCATAATGGGTGATAAGAGATGAAATGACTCAGACAGCACAGTACTTCCTGTTCTGCCCTTACAGCCAAGTAGGCAGGGCCTTAGTACACAAAGTTTGTATTTTGGTAGACATTCATCAACTTTCCTAGAGCATACCCTGATCCTCATCCAAAGCACATTCCATTACACACTAATGTGCAGTGCAGGCAAACCATCGCCTCTCACCTGGGAAATGCTGCAGCCAAACACAGGTCACATTCACAACTCTTGTTAAAGAAAAATGGGCCATGAATTAGAAGATAATAATGGGTCATGGTAAGGCTTGGGGACAGGAAAAAGAATGTGGATATGATATAATCTCAAGAATTATTTGAAAAAGTTGAAACAGGATTTAGGGCCATGTGCTTCAGAAAATAGAGATTTATATTAGAGCACATCAAAGATTTCATAAACCTTTGATCTCAGGCTTTTTATATTTGAAACCAGTAAAATAACAGTTTCGTTAGGCAGTGCCATATTTTAGTCAGATCTATTTTGGTTGAACTACTGCAACTATAGCAATTTGGTTTCATGTGAAGGACAGTTCTTTATCCAGATTCTTGAGAGCCCTGGCCTGTGGACAAAAAGAAATGGCCACCAAGTCATTTATGGAGCACCTAAAATTGATTACCTAATTCCTAATTAGGTAATTAGTACATAGCTAAACATTGCTTATCTCAAATACTGTTGAAATAGGTAAGTTCTCAACCACTGTCTGCACTGGGAATCTACCAGCTTCAAGCTTGACCTATGCACTCAGTTCTTGCACAGATCCTTCTTCATTTATAAGCAAGTACTTAAAGAGAGAGAGATACTGGAGGTCACTCATTAGCTGTTCTATTTTTCCTTCTCACAGCCCTGTCAAGGCCCGGTCCTGAAGGAGTTGCAGGACTGTCTATCCAGCACGGGGCAGCAGAGGCAATATTAGGTGTTTAAAGCAATTTTCAGTTACATAGCATGAGGCAACAGGATTATAAGCTCATAGTCTCCCACATCAGTATGGCAGAGCCTCCACCTCCCCCAGGGAATCCACATTCAACAAAGCTCAGAGGCCTAGGGCCACTACTCAGGTCACCACACAAATTATCAGACCCTGTGTGGCTCATGGTCCATTCCTTTCTAAGCAGCTCTGACAGTTCATCCAACCTGTTCTTGGTCTGGGGACAGTGGCCCCTACATTCACCATGGCATGGCTTTGTGGTCCTCCTTACAGCTCCCTTCAGCAGAACAAGAGAATCCTGGAAAGAATTTGTAAGCTAACTCCTACTGATGCTCCTGATTGCCAAGTAGAGTCCTTCATTAGCTAGAACCACCGAGCTGGACTTCAAGACACTAACAGTTACCATACTGTGTGAAGAGAAATCAAATGTCTCAGAGAGCAAAATCCCTCTAGGTTTGTCTTTCCACACTAGGGTAAGACAAGCCCCTAATCTTGCAAATTTGTAGTTTAGTACAATCCTCCATTCTCCCAGAGCACTTTCTGTTTCTCCTCCAAAACACAGGGTTCTATGTGCACACATTCCATTACACACTCAATGTCCAGTGTAGCCAACCCTTTACTTCATAGCTGGGAGGTCCTGCACCAAACACAGGACAAATTCAAACAGTAACTTTTAAACAAAAAAGGCCATGGATTAGAACATCATAAAGTGTCCATGGGAACAGTTGGAAGGAAGGGAGAGGTAGTGAAAATAATGTAATTATGATATCAAAAAATATGGTTAAAAAGTTAAAATAAGCTTCATGGTCATGTGCTCCAGAGACTACGGATCTGAATTAGAGCACACCAAGTACATCTCACATCATCTCACATCATTGCTCTCGGAGTATACAGTCATGTTAGGCAGGACCACACCATTTTATCCAGTTCTAGTTTACTTGAACTACTGTAACTACAGTAATTTGGTTTTATAATAAGTTCAATTTTTATACCGCTTCTTAAAGGAGTGGTCTGTAGTGTGTCACTATTCATTGCTAATGTCAACTACCATCACAGCAGAAAAGCCTTCCCCTCTTTCTTACCCATCCCTTTTTCTTTTGTGACTATGCTTGCTCTACAGTTGGTCCATGAACTAAATTCTTACACAGGTCCTACTTCACTTATAAATTCACAATAAAATATGGAGAAGTTGGAGGATACTCTTTCACTAATCTATTTCTCCTTCCACAGACCAGTCGAGTTCCAGCTTGGAAAGAGGTTGCAAGGCTTTCTTTCAAGCACTGGGCAGCAGAGGCAGGATATGTGTTCAAAGCAATTCTCAATAACATAGTGTGAGTGAAGCCTGAGCGACAGGAGATATTAATATAAACCAGCTGTTGTCAATCTTCCTAATGTTCTCATCTTTAAAACAGTTCCTCCTGATGTGTTGAACCCCACTCTAAAATTATTTTCACTGCTACTTCATAACTATATTTTTGCTATTGTTATGAATTATTTTATAAAATATCTGTGTTTTCTGATGGTCTTAGGTCAGTCATGTGACAGAGACCTTTGATCCCTCAAAGGGAGCTGTGACAACCAAGGTTAAGAAATCCTGCTCTAAGCTGATATAAATAAATAAATAAACAGTACTTAAGAAAAAAATAGAATGAAATTCTTAATCTAGTAAACAAAATATATAGCAGGAATGCATTTAAAGAAAATGAATATTAAAAATGATACCAATAATTGATGCTTTAAAATGATAAAAAAAACCACAGTAGAACACTTATCTATACTAAATTTGAAATGAAGTAGTCCCTTCCCTGATAGAGAGAATGCCAATAATAAGGACTGCATGACTTTGTTCCATGTAAAATGTTAGTTCCTGAGTGATGTAGTGTGCCAGTGTAACACTCAATTGCCTGTTTCTCAAACCTCTCAGCTGACTTAACTATGTCAACTAAGATTGTACATATCTGCATAGGAGAGTTCTCTAAAAGGAAACAACTGAATAATTACTAGTTCAAGCTATCCTCCCTAAATTGGACACCCTCTAACCCTGTCTGTCTTCATTTACATGGAAGGAATTAATACCTGCAGGGAAATTACAAAGAAAGTCACTCACCATGCCCCATCAGTCCTTCTTTGTAATGGAGATCCATGCAACTCACTGACTTCAACTTCAGTCTGTGACCTAGCTATTATCTAGTCTGTTTCCCCCTGCAGTGAACACAGAACAATGTTCCTCCTATTCAGGCTGAAAGGAGAAGCCATGCTCCACACACAAATCCTTTCCCTGCTCTGCACAGTCCACACAGTCCACACAGTCCACACAGTCCACACAGTCCACTATTTGACTCAAACACAATTTTAGAGCTGTGTGGTGCTGCAGACATGCAATCCAAGGTTTAGAGTGTTTAGTCAAGAGGAGAACAAGGACAATGCCTTCTGGGGCTACAGACAGGGTTCAAGCACATTGCAGTCAAAATAGGAGACCTTGACTCAAAATCACTTTTCAAAAAGACTGGAAATGAATTCTAGAATTAAAATACCTTTATGGCACAACAGGACTTTATGTTGGTTGTGACCCTGTAATGGCCCCTTGAGCAGCATTTAGAAGCCAGCTTTTTAATGGAGGGATGTGCCTTTGTCCTGGTTGTAAATCAGGCTTCTCTCCTTTGTTATGGGAATGCAGCTGGTTAATCCGGGGGGACAAACTTTTATATTTTATCACACTAATCTCTAACAGACAACATTAGAATACCATTACCTTTGGGGTATTTGGGATGCAGTTCTCCCTTACCTAAATTCTACTTTGTGACTTAATGTTTCCCAAGAACTGGTAATTCCTTATACCATCAATTCTATTACCTTCTACTCTTACCTCAATCCTACTCTTCTACATCACTGTTTAGCAGTGGAGTGCTACTCTATACAGGAAATACTGTTTACAAGCTCCACAGAATTAACTCCAGATGGATCCTAAACCTAGATAGTAAATGTTCAAGGTGCAGAACTTCTGGAACAGAAGACAGACCAGGGCAATGTGACTTTGGCAAATCTGTGTTCCATGGTGACAATACAAGCACTAATTGAGCCTGCATTTCTCCGGGAAGTGAACAGCAATGGTATTTCAAAGCACAGTCCCATTCCCAAATCTGAACAAGCGCAGTGAGCATAGTGAAGTTACTCAGAGACTGCCAGCCAGCTCGGAAATTTCAAAGAACCTTCACAATCGTACAGGATCATACAGACCCTGCTGGGGCATGCAGGACCAGCAGGACCAGGCAGAAACAGGATGAACTCTGCATCTGGTCACCAGCTCCCACCAGGCCAGAGGAGAATGCAGCACACTGTCTCCCATGGCTCAACTAGCCACTTCTCCCAGTCTGAGAATAGCCCCAAGCTCACCCACCACAATGTAGTTTTCCATTGCTCCTTGCTCAGCTTCCTGCACTCACATGAGAGCACACAGTACCACTGACACCAGCTTCTCTTCAAAATCAAACTTGAAAATGGCTGCCACTAGAAGAACCCTGCACAACTTCTGACTGGCAGGTTACCAGGGTGGTCTGATTGGCCAGTGAGGCCCTACAGACATGAGCACCTCCCATAGAGTTATACTGTGCTTAAAGACAAAGCTCTGCTGGATGGTGAAGGTGGTGGTGCATACCTTTCATTCCAGCACTTGGGAAGCAGAGTTAGGTGAATCTCTTTGATTTCTAGACCAGCCTGTTCTACAAGAGCTAGTTACAGGAAAGGCTCCAAAGCTACAGAGACAACCTGTCTTGAAATATAATAGAGAGATGTATGGAGAGAGAGAGAAAGAGAGAGAGAGAGAGAGAGAGAGAGAGAGAGAGAGAGAGAGAGAGAGATCTACAAGTGCTAATTCTGGGACAGTCTCCAAAGGTGCAGAGAGACCCAGTCTCAAGAAAGAAAGAAAGAAAGAAAGAAAGAAAGAAAGAAAGAAAGAAAGAAAGAAAGAAAGAAAGAAAGAAAGAAAGAAAGAAAGAAAGAAAGAAAGAAAGAAAGAAAGAAAGAAAGATTGATTCTGCAAGAGCTACTTCCAGGAAAGGCTCCAAAGCTACAGAGAAATCCTGTCTTGAAAAAAAAATTAATTAACTAATTAAATAAAAATTCACAAAATGAAAATTAAAGACACAGCTCAATGGTTCCTGACCCTGTCTTTCATCCCAAAGATTTTTTTCTGGATCAGCACAGATGCGTTTCCATAGCATGTGCCCCTGGCTCCAATAGCAGACCCTGCTATCTTTCTTATCTCCACAAGCACTTCCCATTCTTCTCGACACAATGTTGCTATCTAGCTTATACAGGTCACAATATACTATGTCCCTGTCCCACAGGTTGAAGGATGTCCAGCATATTAACAGCTAAAGGAAGATTTAAAGATACAAAAGGAGATATTTGTTATTGTGAGACCCTCACCCTGTGGGGGCCAGCCAAGAAAGCTAAGTCTGGACAGGTCATCCAAAGGAAGTGCTTTACTTCCACCAACCATTACCACCTGAAACTCTGCCATCAGTGAATTTAAATGGAGTCCGGAGTCTCAATAATTTACTTTGAGACAATGTCTGGCAGACCATTCAAAGGAAATTCCTATCTTTCCAAGCACTGTAGATAGTAAAACCTACCAGCACTTACCAGGACACCCCTAGACAAATATCAGCCAATCAATGGTCCTGAACCTCTGAGACACCTCACTATAATGATCTGTTTCTTTAAGAGACAAGCCATGCCCACTCCCTCACCCATCCCCTGAGGCAGGTCTTCCTTCCTGCTTACAGCCTTAGTCTCTCTCTTTTTTTCCATCACCTACTCAAAGAGGCAGCTTCTGCCTCTCCCCACTTTTCCCTTCCCCGGCTTCTGTCTCTCCTTTTTCTCTCATGTCCTTTCTCTCTTCTCTTCTCCCCCTTTTCCCTTCCCCTCCATAATCCAACTAATATATATTCATCCTCACTCTGCATGGTGTGCCTATCCAACTGTCTCTCACCTGCTACTGCCTTTTGGCTCACTGCTGGGGACCAGCCACCTTCAGAGACCTGTGGCATGGTCTCGGTGCTGTCCTGCCTGGGACTGGCTGCTTTTGGGACCCGCTGCCCACTGCCTGCCACCACTGGGATTCTTGCAGCAATTTTTAATAATCCATTACACTCACCCCCACCTTTACTACTATAAAACCCTATTCTAATTGAGCTCCAGACTCTCCAGTTATTCCAATACGTTGGACATGTGGAGAGACCAAGTATGCAAACCTGATTAAAATAAAGGCTCTTTGCTTTTACATATGAGACTCAGTCTCCTTTGTTGGCTCTTGTGGGGACCCATGGATTTGGACAGAACACACCCCTTGTTCTCAAAGGGATGAGAAGGAATTTCCTAGCAAAATGTTTTAAAATTAGAAACTAGCTTCATGTTCCCCTAAAGATAGTGGCCTTAGCTCCCATTTGGAAAATTCCAAAGCAGAAGGACACCCGGCAGGCCAGCTGGCTGGTGGAGACGGATAAAGATGGCCTGATTCAGGGGCAGGGTAGCCTTGCTTTGAAAACAAAGAACAAGCTGCCTAAACAGGATGGGAGAGGGAGTAATGATCTTGCCCCCATGCCAAACCCCCATGATGGCTGAAGGGCTAGCTTGTAGTCTATACCTTTAAAAAAGCAAACACAACAGAGGGACTCAGAACTCCTCTCTACCTTGGGATCTGTAACAACACCCAGTGCTCTTAATTGCTGAGCCATCTCTCTAGTCCCTCCTTTTATTTAAACTTATTTCCATAATGGTATGGGAGGTCCTTCTGTCTATATGTTGATTTTCTTGGTTAATGAATAAGGAAAACTGGCTTGTTCTATAGCATGGGAGGAAGAAGGCAGAGTTAGGAAAAGCCATGGAGCTGCTGGAGACAGACACTGGTTGGAATCTAGCTGGTAAGTCATAGTCATATGGTGATACATGATTAATAGAAATGGGTTTAATTACTATGTAAGAGTTAGCCAATAAGAAGCTAGAGCTAATGGGCCAAGCACTTATTTAACAAATACAGTTTTATATGTGATTATTTTGGATCTAAGGTAGCTGGCAGCTAGGAATCAACTAGAGGCCACCCTACAACAACATAAAATGATAATTAAAAGATATTGCATCACTTTACCCGCTTATCTCTTCATTCCCTCTTTTCCCAAATCCCTTCCAATTTCTTCCTTAATTTTTATTACTTTATAAATAATGCCAATCAAAATTCCCACTTCCTCCCCTCCTCCCCCTTACCTCCCCCTCCCCCACACCCCTTCTTTCACCCTCTCCAGTCCTAAGAGAGGGAAAGATACACTGCCTGTGTAAAGTCTAATGCCCTCCCTCCTACATCCAGGCTTAGGAAGGTATGCATCCAAAGAGAATAGGATCCCAAAAAAGTCAGGGTGTGCAGTAGAGGCAAATCCCAATGCCATTGTCAGTGGCCCCTCAGTCTGCCCCAATTGTCAACCACACCACTACCACAATAGAAACGCAGAAAACAATACAAAGAATCAATGAAACAGATTGGTTCTTTGAGAAAATTGACAAGATTGACAAACCCCTATCCAAACCAATCAAAAGGCAGAGAGAGAACACAAAATTAACATGATCAGGAATGAAAAGGAGGACATAACAACAGACAGTGATGAAATTCAAAGAATCATTAGGTGTTGCTACAAAAGCCTGTATGCCACAAAATTGGAAAAAGTAAAAGACATGGACATTTTTTAGATAAGTACCATATACCAAAGTTATATTAAGACCAGGTGAACAATTTAAATAGACATATAAGTCATGAGGAAATTGAAGCTGTCATCAATAACCGCCCAATGAAAAGAAGCACAGAACCAGATTGTTTTAATGCAGAATTCCCACCAGAACTTCCAAGAAGAGCTAATACAAATACTCCGTAATGTGTTTCACATGATAGAAACAGAAGAGTCATTGCCAAACTGTTTTTATCAAGCTAGATACTCTGATCAAAAAAACACACAAAGACTCAACCAAGAAAGAGAATTACAGACCAATCTCACTCATGAATATTGATGCATAATTCTCGATAAATTACTGACGAACCAAATCCAAGAACACATCAAAAAATTACCCATTATGATCAAGTAGGCTTCATCCCATAGATGTAGGGCTGGTTCAACATAAGAAACTGTATTAGTGTAATCCAACATACAAATAAACTGAAAGAAAAAAAACCATATAATCATTTCATTAGATGTTGAAAAAGCATTTGACAAAATTCAACACCTCTTTATGTTAAAGGTCTTGGAGGGCCTAGAAATGCAAGAATCATACCTAAAAATAATAAAAGCAATATACAACAAGCCGAGAGCTAACATCAAATTAAATGGAGAATAACTCAAAGCCATTCCACTAAAATCAGGAACAAGACAAGGCTGTCCACTCTCTCTATATCTCTTCAATATAGTGCTTGAAGTTCTAACAATAGCAATAAGACAACATAAGGAGATCAAGGGGATTCAAATTGGAAAGAAAGAAGTCAAACTTTCATTATTTGCAGATGATATTATAGTGTACATCAGTGACCCCTAAAACTCTACCAAAGAACTCCTACAGCTGATAAATACCTTCAGTGATGTGGCAGGATAAAATATCTACTCAAAAAAAAAGATCAGTAGCCCTTACATACACAAAGAACAAAGAGGCAGAGCAGAAAATCAGAGAAATATCACCTTTCATGATAGCTACAAATAGCATAAAGTATTTTGGGGGTAACTCTAACCAAGGAAGTGAGAGATCTATTTGACAAGAACTTTCAATCTTTGAAGAAATAAATTGAAGAGTATACCGGAAAATGGAAGGATAATACATGCTCTTGGATTGGAAGGATCAACATAATAAAAATGGCAATTCTACCAAAGGCAATCTATAGATTCAATACAATCCCCATCAAAACACCAACAAAATTCTTCACAGACCTGAGAGAACAATAATCAACTTTATATGGAAAAAAAAAAAACAGAATAGCCAAAACAATCCTATACAGTAAAGAAACTTCCAGAGGCATTACCATCCCTGACTTTATACTCTATTGCAGAGCTACAGTAATGAAAATAGCTTGGTATTGGCATAAAAACAGAGACATTGACTAATGGAATAAATCAAAGACCAGGATATTAATTCACAAACCTATGAACGCTTGATTTTTGATAAAGGACATAAATTATACAATGAAAGAAAGAGAGAATCTTTAACAAATGGTGCTTTCATAACTCGATGTCAACCTGTAGAAGAATGAAGACAGATCCATATCTATCACTATTCTTAAAACAAATCCAAATGGATTAAAGTCCTCAATATAAATCTGACCAGATTGAACTTGATAGAACAGACAGTTGAAAGTAGCCTGCAAGCTGGGTGATGGTGGCACACGCCTTTAATCCCAGCACTTGAGAGGCAGAGACAGGCGGATCTCTGTGAGTTCAAGACTAGCCTGGTATACAGAGCTACTTCCAGGACAGGTTCTATAGCCACAAAGAAACCCTGTCTTGAAAAACCAAAAAAAAAAAAAAGAAAGTACCCTCAATACATAACCACAGGAGACCATTTCCTATGTATAACCCCAGTAGAAGAGACAATGAGAGAAACAATAAGTAAATGGGACCGTCTGAAACTGAGAAGCTTCTGTAAAGCAAAGGACACAGCCACTAAGACAAAAAGGCAACCCCCCAAATGGGAGAAGATCTTCATCAACCTCACATCAGACAAGGGTCTGATCTGCAAAATATATGAAGAACTCAAGAAACTAGACATTAAAATTATAAGTAATCCAATTGAAGAATGGGGTACTGAACAGAGAATTCTCAACAGAAGTTTAAATAGCCAAAAGATACTTAAGGTCATGTACAACTTCCTTAGTGATCAGGGAAATGCAAATCAAAACAACACTGAGATACCATCTTCCACCTGTCAGAATGGCTAAACTCAAAAACACCAATGATAACCTATGCTGGAGAGGATGTGGAGTATGGGGAACACTCATCCATTGCTGATGGGAATACAAACTTGTACAATCATTTTGGAAATAAGTGTGGTGGTTTCTCAGAAAATTGGAAGTTTGCCTACTTCAAAATCCAGCAATACCCCTCTCGAGAATATACCCAAGAGATGCCCAATCATAGTACAAAAGCATTTGTTCAACTATGTTCATAGCAGCATTATTTGTAATAACCAGAACCTGGAAACAACCTAGATGCCCCTCAATGGAAGAATGGATAAAGAAAGTGTGGCACATATACACATTAGAGTACTACTCAGTGCTTAAAACAAACAATGACATCTTGAATTTTGCATGCAAATGGATGGAAATAGAAAACACTCTCCTGAGTGAGATAACCTAGACCCAAAAAGGTAAATATGGCTTGTACTTATTCATTAGTGGACTCTAGCCATAAATAAAGGACATTGAGCCTCTAGTTTACAAGCTTGAGAAGCAAAATAACAAGGTGAACCCAAAGAAAAACATATATAGATCCTCCTGGAAATTGGAAGCAGACAAGATCGCCAGGCAAAAGTTGGGAGTGTGGGTTTAGGAATGGGGTGGGGAGAAGATGAGAGCTGGAGAGAGAAGGGAGAAGGTGAATATTGGGACAGCTTGGGGGAGTGGGATTGATGATATGGAGGAAGGACAGACATGGGAGCTGGGAAGAAGCAATCCAGAGTGCGGAATTACACACTGGTGCAAATGCACCACAGGCCCCTAGAAGCTGCGGCTTCTCCCCAGTAGGACTTGGAGTTAGGATGAGGCTGGAGATGAGACATAAGGGTCCAAAACAACCTGTGGGGAATGGACCGCCCGACATCATGGACTGAGCTGGGAACACTGTTGCCAGGGTCAGCCACAAGCTTCTCAGTGCCATAGCTGGCTGAGAGTCCCGGGGTTATTTGCTGCTGGCCAGTAGGCTCTCCTACACTGGTGGATTGGGTTGCTGCTCAGAGGCTGTGGAATGCTATGAGCTGTAAGCTGGGTGGTGGATGCCTCCCTCAGCTTGCACAGCAGAACTAATAGGGGCCTCAAGTGCATGGAGATGGCCAGGCTAGGCAGAAGTACAAGGCAGGTGATTTGCAGCTTGCCACAATCAATGAGCTGTACAGCAGTCGGTTGATTCATAGTGAACAAATTGGGATTGCAAGATTGAGGGTGTAGCTGGATATCTGAGGGGAGGAAGTGCAGTCTCCATGAGTG
Source organism: Microtus obscurus (assembly GCA_963919715.1). Classification (NCBI taxonomy): domain Eukaryota; kingdom Metazoa; phylum Chordata; class Mammalia; order Rodentia; family Cricetidae; genus Microtus; species Microtus obscurus. The sequence continues at coordinate 119,413 of CAWTZC010001850.1, read as the reverse complement.
AGTAAACAAGGTCTAGAGATAGAAATCCAGTGTCCCAGAAATATAGCATGGACTGCAGCAAAAGCTGGCTTTGTGTTATCACTCACAAAGTCCAGGGGCTATGAGAATAGATGAGCACAAACTGAATGCCTACATCATCATGTGGAGTTGGGAGCCTGAGTAGGGGATTTAAGTCTGATAAGCAAAAAAAAAATGACCAATAGAGGCTTTTTTTTATGTGGGGGAACCACCGCTGTGTGATTGCACACTCATGGATGCATGGCCAGATGTGTGGGAAGAACCTAGAAATTTGACATTTTAGAATTGTTAGAAGTTACAGGATCCCTATCAGTCCTCACTGCAAGGGATATCCTGCTGAGCTGATAGCACCAATGGAAGATTAATGGCAGTATGACCCTGGCAGGTCTCTTGGTGGGTGGCAGACTGGTGAGGGTGGGAGACAGACAGATACACTATGAGGAGAGATTTTGGGTATAGAGTATATTTAGTGGGTAAGGAGATTATGGAGTGAAGTAAAGAGAGAAATAGAGGGAAATGGAGATAGAGAGACAGAGAGAGAGGAGAGAAGGGGATGGGATGGAAAAGCAGTGGTTTCCTCTTCAATAGAGGGACACAGAAAGAAAGTAGAAGAGAAAGAAGAGAACTTGGCAGGAGATCAGCTTGCCCTGGCTAGAATGTGGGGGAGATATGGGATGGGTGAAGCTTATCTACTAAAGAAACAAGGTACCCACATGACAGGGAAGGTGAGCAGAATAACAAAACTCTACCATAAAGCTCTCTAGTACATGTTTTCATTATCTGTGGAACCATTGTCCTATTGTAATGCTCTAGCGCAATGTCTAATTGCCTTATGGATAGCAGGGGAAAGATTCTTCAGAGAACTAAATCCAGGGACATACACGAGATAAGTCAGGCATCTGGGCTTACAGGCAGTCTCAGGGAGAGAACAGGGTTCCGTTTGTCAGGTGGAAGGAATCATCACTTATATTGTGAAGCTTACAGAGAGCTGCCAGGCCATCAAAGACTGCAAGTTCTGACCATCACGGCCTCCTAGAAGAAAGACATTGTCAAGACTACTATAAAGCCCAAATATAGGAGGAGAAAGATCACTGACCTGAATCATCATGGCCAAATTAATTAAAGCAAGAAATTAATTAAAGCAAGCTTTTTTATTCATGTACACACGCTGTTGTTGTTTGCTGTTGATCTCTTTATTTTTTCTCATAAAGCAGTCTTTATTGTAGTTCTGAAGTCAGATGATGTCACCATGTATACTCTATAATCAATATTGTATTGATATTTTTCTTCATCAGTTTTCCATTGTTGATAGCATAAATAAAAATCTTTATTGGACATCTGTTAAACATATAACTCAAATTATGAACTGATATTGTAAAATGATGCAAGGTGGATCTTGGCAGGCCAAGGGGCCATGTGGCAGGTGAGAGCCCAAGGTGGGTGAGGAACAGACATACCATGAAGGCAGATCTTATGTGGGAGTTTTATTGAGATAAAGGGAGTGGGGGAGGGAAGAGAGAAAAGCAAATATGGAGATGAAGAGGAAGGAAAGGCAAGGACCAGCCTGCATCTCCAGAAGGGTGTGAGGAACCAGGAGTGGGTAGAGCTTGACTCTTAAAGGGACCTTTTCACCTGCATAATCTGCAGAGTCTACATAGAGACATAGTAGCCGTAGGACCCAGGGCTTGCTGGGGGGGGGGGGACCATTTAACTTGACTTAACCAAACACTTGTCTACAGCAAAATGATGACATGAAAATAAAACTGCATTTCCTTTTGTAGGCTATATATTGACCATTCTTTGTGGAATTACCACTAACAAGGGTGTTTTCTCTGGTTCCTTGTGGAACAATGAGAACTTTGAGGTAGCACAAATTCTAATTGGTCTTAATAACTAAAATCCCTGAGTTAGTTATTGTGGTAAAAGGTGAAAGACTGGAGAAGAAAAGGAGCTAGCCACTAGAGAGACTTTTTACATCTACTGACTCCTCAGACCAGAGGGGGCAAGATACTGTCTCCACAAATCCTCAGACTGAATGGATCTCCTGTCTCTACTAATCCTCAAATTGAATGGGATAAACTCCTGTGTCCTCCCTCCTTATAATCATCTCTCTGCAAAGTCATATCACTCCCTGTCTCCACCTCTCTAGTGCTGGAATTAAAGGCATGTGACTCCCAAGTGTGAGCCACCACTGCCTGGTTCTATTTTTTTTTTTTAGAATGAATCTATCTCATAAAAAGCAGAGTAGCCCTGAACTCACAGAGATCCCTCTGCCTTTGCCTCATGAGTGCTGACATTAAAGGTATGTGCCACCACTGCTTGGCCTCTATGGCTAACAAGTGGCTAGCTCCACATTCAAAGGGGATGGCTATAAAGCCCACAGAATAAAGTACTGCTTCTGGCTTTCTCTGAAGTGAAGAAAGAACCTCATCCCTCAGAAAACCTCCATCAGAAGCTGTCTAATATGGAGCAACTTTGCCAAGGGATGACTGGCAGGCAGATTTCACTCACATGTCTCCAAACATTGTAATTAAATACCAGATTTGTACCTTATCCATTCACCAAAAGGACATAAGAATTCTCACTAAAGCAGATAGGGCTTCACCAGTATCAACTGTCCTCTTTGAACATATTATTCTGTTGTAGGAGGCCACTTGTTTGTTTCCAACTGCTCAGCCCTAAAGCAACCACACAGAAACTGTATTAACTAAATAACTGCTTGGCCTATTATATTATCTCTTTTTATTGACTAGCTTTAACATCTTAATTTAAACCATTTCTCAGTCTGTAGAACATGAGACTCTTAATTGCATATTCATCAATTTAATCCCCACATCAGTTTCCAATTAGTTGTAGGAGGCTACTTGTTTGGTCCCAGCTGCTCAACCCCAAAATAACCACGCAACAACTGTATTAATTAAATCACTACTTGGTCTATTAGTGCTGACTTCTTATTGGCTAGGTCTTACATCTTAATTTAACTCATTTTTATTATTTTATATTTTGCCATGAAGCTAGTGTAAGACATGCAGAATGAAAGAAAGGTTAAAAGAAAGTGAGGCAAAACATAGAAGTGGTGAAACAGGTTAATATACATTATAAAAGATAGCAAGTAACAAACATAAGACCAAGCATTCATAACTAATAAGTTTCTGTGTCATAATTTTGAAGATTTTTGGTGACTTAAAAGAATTCCTATTACATCATTTATTGCTTCAGTTTCCTCTCCTATTCAGATCTCAAAATGAAATAATACATCCATAATGCTTGGCAACATCAGTCTTGCAGGAAGATTGACAATGGATTCGTATCTTAAATATTCTTTTACCAAGCTTATGCTTAAAATTAAATAATGTTAGTCCTCTCCTCTCCAAATAACCCATAAAAGTATTTTATTTGCATGTATTAATGATATACAATGGGTTTCATTATGCCATTTTCATATATGTATATATATTTTTTTCTTTTATTGAGCTATATTTTTTGTTCACTTTTCTGCCTTCCTCCCTTCTCCCCTTTCCCATGGTCCCCATGCTCTAAATTTACTCAGGAGATCTTGTCTTTTTCTACTTCCCATGTAGATTAGATGCATGTATGTCTCTTAAGGTCCTTTTTATTGTCTAGGTTTTTGGGGTAGTAAATTGTAGGCGGGTTTTTTTCTTTGCTTTATATTTAAAAGTCAATTATGAGTAAGTACATATTATATTTGTCTTTCTGGGTCTGCCTTATCTCATTCAATATGATGTTTTCTAGATCCATCTATTTGCCACAAATTCAAGATGTTAGTTTTTTTCTGATGTGTAGTACTACATTTTTTTAATGTTTTGTCCAGAATCAAACACCAGCAGACACTCTTTGCTAATCCAAGAACTGCTCCTTCCAGGGCAATAAGTAGGCAGATATTGTGTCCATACTTCTCCTTCTGTTCTCCAGATATAAGCACCCCCAAAAACTTATCCCAGATCTCTAGCAGGAAACCTACTGCTGTCTCCCTTTTCACTCTGACTCCATCTCCAGTTGATCACAAAGATCTTCTCCTCCAACTCATACCATCATCCCACCCCCCAATACCATCAGACATTTCATGCAAACATACTAGCTGAACGGGCATGGGAAGCAGATAAGCAAATTGAAGACCTTCAAACTACGTCCTTTCCTTCAAACCCAGTTTCCTAGTCTCATCCCTATCTATGCAGTAGATAATGTGCTTCAGTCTTCCTTTTCTGTCTGCTGACATCTGTAGGTCCTATAAACCTTCCCCTCCTAAACTCCCTCTCTCCATTTATTGTTGTATATGAGCCTACAACTCAGAAGCATCCCCCAATAAGCTGTCTGTAAATTTTCTTTTTCCTTTGTTCCTGAGACTAACCCTCAAGTCCCATACCCACTTTTATAGTAGAACATCTGGGCTTGTCTCTTTTCCCTACCTCACCCAGTTCAAAGGAGGTGAAATAAGCAGACCATGTTTGCTCTGCTCTTCTTCCTTCTGGGAATGCCTTCAGATCCTAGTCTATCTCTGTTACTAATTGTAAGCTCCCATTACCCAGAAACACATTTCACCTAAAATCCCTATTGACTACAGCTATCAACATCAATGAAAATTTCTTAACAGGCAATATACAGGCATCATACATTCCAAAAATCCATAAAGAAAACAAAAATGAAGGGAAGAAACACCCAGCAAAGTAAACCCATCAATCAGCATCTATATTTCTAATCATGATAGTCGCAGATTCTTTGATGTCAGTTTAAAAACACAATCAATAACACTCAGGACAATATGACTCCACAAGAGTCCAGCTATCCTCCAAAATAGCAGGTCCTGAATATTCCAATATACTTCAAGCACAAGACAAAGACCTGAAAACCACCCATATGAAGATAGAGGTCCTTAACGAGGGAACTAACATATCCCTTAAGGAAATCCAGTGAAATGCAAAGAGATAGTGGAAAGGAAATGTAGAAAACTGTTAAAGACCTGAAAAAAGAAATAGGATCAATAGAGAAGCCCCAAATTGAGTATACACGAGAAATGAAAAATTAAGGAATTCAGATAAGAAGTACAGAGTCAAGCTTCACCAACAGAACACAAGAGGTAGAATAGAGAATCTCAAGTGTTGAAGACACAAAAGAAGAAATGGATATTTTAATTAAAGAAAATATTAAATCTCAAAGTTTCCTGAAAAAAGGCCATAATGAATAATAGGAATAGCGGAAGAATAAGAATCCCAGCTCAAAGGTTGACACATTATTTTTTAACAAAATTACAAAAGAAAATGCCTATAACTAAAATGAGATGCTTATAAAGGAACAAGAAGCATACAGAACACCAAATAGATTGGGCCAGAAAAGAAAGTATCCTTGACACTAATAATAATACAGAACATAAAAAAAAGAATATTAAAATCTGCAAAGAAAAGGATCGAGTAATATATGAAGGCAGACAAACTAGAATTTTATGTGATTTCTCAAGGAAGACTCTAAAAGTCAGAAGGGCCTTAACAGATGTGCTTAACACTCTAAGAGAAGGGATGACAGTATAGATTATACATGCAAAGAAAATCTTTCAACTGTCTAAGCCTAACCCCTAAACCTAAGCCCTAACCCCCCTAACTCCTAACCCTAACTGACTGTTGAGAAGTCTGGCTATAACTGAAGCTGTAGAGGGAAGGTATGCTGAAGAAAAAGGCTCTGAAAAAAAGGTACCTTGACTGTTAGAAGTCAGGCCATACCTACAGCTGTGAAGGGAAAGTGTACTGGATACCTACAGCTGTGAGGAGGAAAGTTATCCTTGTGGAGGTCCAAAACCACGAGTCTTTTTCGACTTTATCTGAAGGTCAGAGTTTGAGGTTCTCAAAATTGTTAACAGGTGTGTTTACACATCCTGACGGTGTGGTTGTTTTGTGTTTTGGACTTTAAGAGGGCCCATACAGGTAAATCTATTCTCCCTTGAGGAAAGTGAGAGAATTTAAACATACTTCTCCTTTTGAATTAAGAGGTTTGACCTAGGGAATGACTGCCTTTAGGATACTTAGTCTAGGGTGGAATCACTGGCGGAATAACAGAATGTTTTTCTCAACAATTACAGACTTGGTGGTTCAAAGTATTGAAGCAAGTAACTGATTTAGTTGTCCTATGCATCACGTTAAAGGAGTCTTTTGTCTTCTTCCCCCTGTTGTATCAGGGTATAAAAGTATATTTAAAATTAAATGCAGGCAAACTTACAGTATTCACTGGATCTCTCTCCCATTACTATCCTATGCTTCTGTTTTATTCTTTTCACTTGTGTCTTCATTCTCTTTACTTATTTTCTATTCCCCATGGTGGTACCCTTGTAAGTGGTATACTTGTCAAAGACAGTCCCTGATATAAACTGACAATTGAAAAGTCCAGCTATACCCGAGGCTGTGGTCCAGTGGGAGAGGTTCTTCCTGCAGGATGTAGCAATAGTGCTCCTCTCCAAGAAAGCCATCACAGATGGGCCCTGTTCCATTCTGCTAAGAGAGCTTCAATGCACAGATATTCATTGCTGTTCTGCTCCACTCCCCTAAGGGAGTTTCCTAGCTGAGGTTTCCAATGCTTCTCTGTTTTACCACACCAGGGAATTTCCTCGTAGAGAGGTCAATGTCTTTTTCAGCTTCAGCCAAATTGTTACTTCTCTGCTTCACTGGAGTTAATGGGAAACTGTTGCTGAAATTTTGCAGAAGAGTTGCTACTTCTGCCCTGCTCCTTTAAGAGTTTGCCAGCAGACGTGATCAAAGCTTCTCTGTTCCAATCTACTACAAAGTTTCTTATCTTTCCAGTGAAAGGTCTTGACCCAAAACTCATTCAAGAAATTTATTTGGAAGGGAAGAATTCAGGAGATGGGCTGCCTCTGCTAGAACAGAAATGGGCAGATGCCAACTGAACAGGTACAGAACTTATATAGGACTTCTTAGGGACAAAGTTTTCCCAGGGAGTAGGAATTGGGAAATGGTTAAATGTTTAACATTTAACCAGTGGGAATTGGTTAAATGTTAATCTCTAATCTTGAACAATGCAGAGATTAGCTGGTTTTGTGCTCAGTTGATCAAGGATAGAGTGTGTGTCTTTGGCTCTTGTTTCAGAGTCAAAGTGTGTTTATTCACTAGGCCCTTACAACCTTTTGAGTCTTTCATTGGCTCTGGATTCAGAAACAAAGTGTGTTTCTTTGTCTTGATTTTGGAGTCAGGATATATTTCTTTAAATCCAGTTTCAGAGTCAAAATTATGTACTTCACTGGCTCTGGTTTCAGGGTCAGCATGTGTTTCTTTGGCTGGCCCATTTACCCTATACAAAGGGCTTCATAAATTCATGAATTCATTTTTACCATGAGTTTGTAAATACAAACCATATAAAAAGGGTATAATGCTTGAAAAGATTATTAACGGTGCCAAATTTATTTCTACAGAAGAAATAGTCTTGTGTTATAAGCAGAGGATTCTTGTTCATTCCTGGCTGCCCAGACTTCAAATAACCACACAGAAACTATATTAATTAAAACACTGCCTGGCCTATTAGCTCAGATTCTTTTTTATTTTATTTTATTTTATTTTATTTTATTTTTTGGTTTTGTGAGACAAGGTTTCTCTGTGGTTTTGGAGCCTGTCCTGCTGTCCTACAGCAGCTCTTGTAGACCAGGCTGGCCTCAAACTCACAGATATCCACGTGCACCTGCCTCCCAAGTACAGGGATTAATGGTGTACGCCACCACGGCCCAGCCAGCTCAGGATTTTTATTGACTAACTCTGACATTTTAATTAACCCGTTCTTATTATTTTGTATTTTACAACACTTGTGATTTTCCAGTAAGTTTCCAGAGCATCTGTCTTCTTCAGCAGATACATGGAGTCTGACTCCACTTTCTTTTCTCCTCTGTCTCTGCTTGGAATTCCTGCCTTGCTCTATTCTGCCCTGCCATAGACACAAAGCTGCTTCTTTCTTAAACAATGTTAACAAAATACATTCACAGCATACAGAAGGGAATCCCAAATCACTGTGTAGTTGATTATAAGTGTTTTGGCTAAAGATCTTAACAAATACTTTATAAGAAGAAGTCCTCAGCATCTTTTTCAGGTATTCAATATCTATTGTAATGTACAAAGATTTTAACATACAAAAAGTTTTACTCTTATATAAAGTACAAAATTTGATCACACTGAATATTTATAAGATTACTTTGCAATATGAATTTTCTCATGATTTAGATTACTCATACATGCAAATGCTTTACCACACTGATTACATTCATAGAGTTTATGTCCAGTGTGTGATCATTCATGCATTTAGAGTACTGTGAAGGGAAAAGGCTTTACCACAGTCATTACATTCATAGGGTTTCTCTCCAGCATGAGTTAGTTCATGTCTTTGAAGATGACTGTGATAAACAAAGCCTTACCACACTAATTAGAGTCATAATGTTTCTTTATGGTATGGGTTTCTCTTATGTTTTCGGAGACTACCGTGACATGCAAAGGCTTTACCACACTGATTACATTCATAGGGCTTCTCTCCAGTATGGCTTCTTTCATGAATTTGTAGATTAGTGTTCTGTGCAAAGACTTTACCACAGTGATTACTTTTACAGGTTTTTTTCTCCAGTATGTGTTTTTGTGTGTGTGTGTGTGTGTTTGGAGATTACTGTGGCATGCAAAGGCTTTACCACACTGATTATATTCACAGGGCTTCTCTCCAGTATGGCTTCTTCCATGAATTTGTAGATTACTGTTCTTTGCAAAGGCTTTACCACACTGATTACATTCATAGGGTTTCTCTCCAAATGGCTTCTTTTATGTCTTCAAAGATTAGTGTGGCATGCAAAGGTTTTAAGACAGTGATTACATTCATAGGGTTTCTCTCCAGTTTGGCTTCTTTTTTTTAAAGTATTTTATTTATTTGTTATGTATATAATATTCTGTCTGTGTTTATGTCTGCAGGCCAGAAGAGGGTACCAGACCTCATTACAGATGGTTGAGAGCCACCATGTGGTTGCTGGGAATTGAACTCAGGACCTTTGGAAGAGCAGGCAATGCTCTTAACTTCTGAGCCATCTCTCCAGCATCAGTATGGCTTCCTTTATGTCTTTGGAGACTACTGTGACGAGTAAAAGCTTTACCACAGTGATTACATTCATAGGGCATCTCTCTAGTATGGATTCTTTCATGCTTTTGTAGATGGCTGTGTTTTGTAAAGGCTTTACCACACTGATTACATTCATGGGGTTTCTCTGCAGAATGGGTTCTTTCATGACTTTGGAGATTACTGTGACGTGCAAAGGCTTTACCACAGTAAATACATTCATAGGGCTTCTCTCCAGTATGTGTTCTTTTATGCATTTGACAATGACTGTGACGTGCAAAGGCTTTACCACAGTGATTACATTCATAGGGTTTCTCTCCAGTATGTGCTCTTTCGTGACTTTGTAAATAACTGTGGCGTGTAAAGGCTTTACCACACTGATTACATTCATAGGGTTTCTCTCCAGTATGGCTCCTTTCATGAACTTGTAGATGACTTTGTTGTGCAAAGGCTCTACCACAGTGATTACATTCATAGGGTTTCTCTCCAGTATGGGTTCTTTCATGCCTTTGAAGATAACTGTGTTGTGCAAAGGCTTTACCACAGCGATTACATTCATAGGGCTTCTCTCCAGTATGGGTTTTTTCATGCCTTTGAAGAGAACTGTGTTGTGCAAAGGATTTACCACAGCGATTACATTCATAGGGCTTCTCTCCAGTATGCGTTTTTTCATGCCTTTGAAGATAACTGTGTTGTGCAAAGGCTTTACCACAGTGATTACATTCATAGGGTTTCTCTCCAGTATGGCTCCTTTCATGAACTTGTAGATTACTGTTCCGAGCAAAGGCTTTACCACAGTGATTACATTCATATGGTTTCTCTCCAGTATGGCTTCTTTCATGATTTTGTAGATGACTGTGGCGTGTAAAGGCTCTACCACACTGATTACATTCATAGGGCTTCTCTCCAGTATGTGTTCTTTTATACCTTTGACAATGACTGTGATGTGCAAAGGTTTTACCACATTGATTATATTCACAGGTTTTCTCTCCAGTGTATGTTCTTTTACACATTTGAAGATGACTGTGATATGAAAAGGCTTTACCACATTCATTTTCTTCATAGAGATTCAATCTACTATGTGCTTTTTCATGCCTGTGAAGACGACTGTCACATGCAAAGGCTTGAACACATTGAGTATATGCAGAAGTTTTCTCTCTACTTTGACTTGTTTCATGCCTACAATGATAAGGATACATATGAAAAGCATTACTACAATTAATACATTGTTGAATTTTTTATTTATATGAATTAATTTTACAATTTAGTCCTATTTAAAAGAGAAATTATGTATTAAGGTTTTATCACCACGTTTACAATCTTGTTTTTCCTTTTCCTTAAGGCTTGCTTTTCATCTTTGAAGATAACTGATAACAGCCTTTATTAGATGGTTCCCATTACAGGATCTTTGTTTCTCCTGTATGAGAATTATCATGTATTTGAAAAGAACTGAAAAAAGGCAGAGATTTCCTACTCTTACTGCATTCATAAAGTTTTCAACACTGTGAGTGATACTATATTTGCTAATGAAATAGGACAAACAGAAGTATTTACACAGTCCTAGTACTCATGGTACTTTTCTGAAATGTGAGCTTATTGATATATTAACAATGAAAGTATAAAACCAATTATTTGTATACTCATATATCAAATTCAACAAGTGGACTCAGCATGGGGACTGCTACACATCTTCTATCTTTTCTGAGAGAGAGAGGTATGTTGTATCTTTTCACATCCCTATGCTCACGTGGCTTGTATCCAAAATAATGTATAATATACCTAATAAAGAACAATAACAAATATAATGTTTCCTCATTGAGTTCACACAGTTTTACTTTCTGTCATCATAGACTTGTGGTTTCTAGATTAAGACCTCTCCCCAACAGCTGCCCCATGTTTCATAACTGTAACAGCCACCTCATTAAACTTAAGAAGTATATGCGTTAAACTACCTGCTCTATAGACTATTAGTGTACTGGAGAATTTTACAGATATACTTATCACTTTTTCAACATGTATATCTTTTATCATATGAATAATATGAAATATATAAATTGGCAATTTTACAGCATAGCTCTCATTGTATTATGATTCAAAAGGTAATATAGGTTAAGACATGGTTTCCTTGACTTCTTTCTTAAAAGAATGACTTGCAAGTGCAGTTCACCGATCTGAAATTAAGGTATGTGACTTTTTGAGAATTTTATAAACATCAAAGCACTTTATTATTTACAGTGTTGTTTTTCTTAAAACATATAGGATACATTACAAAATCTTCAGAGGTACATTTGTATCAGGTTAAACATGAAAATTACCTTTCATGTCTTCTAGAACTTTGACAATGTCCTTCAATATTATGGTATTCCCAACTGTATCCTAAAAATATAGTGCCAGAAAAATGTATGTTATATATTAAAAAATTGTAAAAAAATTAGTTACCATTTTAAGCAAACCTTACAACCATGCCGATTTATTTCCCCTATTCTTCTTTCTCAATCATATTATAAAAGAGCATCATTAGCTAAAGAACAGTTGTTCCCTGCATTTGAAACATGAAATATAATTCAGTCTTACCTATACTAGTAAGGTTCCTGTAGGTCTCCCCCATCACATCTTTGTAGAGTTTCTTCTGGGAAGGATTCAGCAAAGCCCATTCTTCCAAAGTGAAGTTGACATGCACGTCATCAAAGGTCACTGCATTCTAAAATATCCCATACATGTGGACAACAGAAAGCATGAGTTTGACAACACTTTAAAAATATACTTCTTTGATAGTATAGTCATATAATTCTGGTGCTCTCCATACTTATTCCATGACATAGACATCGTAATTTAATCAATGAGTCAATTTAGAAGCAAACTGAATAGGAGGCCCACCTCTGTCATTTTTGAACTCTTTGAAAAGGATATCACCTTGCAAGAGAAATGCCTACTAACCAACAATAAAAGATATGTAAACAGATCAACAGTACAGAGTTCAGATATTAGAAATTGTATGAATGATTAGTTGCTAACAATAAAAAAGAAAAATAGGATTAAAAAGCTGGATGCATTGAATCATGCCTCTAATCCTTGCACTCAGAAGGCAAACACATGTATTTCTCTGTCTTCATCTGAGTTGAATACAAGCTTAGTCCATGCAGTCACTTCTAGGAAATCCAGAAATACATATTAAATACCTGTTTCACATAAAAAATAATCAAACAAACATAAAAGATAGAAATAACTCACAGAATTTTGATGAAGTTTCAACAAAGAGTTATGCATTTACTTCAACTCTTTATTCATCTACCAGAAACATGAAGTGCCCGAATTTAAACTGCAACATTAATAAGATTTTACTAAAATGCACTGTGTGTTTAAAAAGTTAGAAATGGAGAAATGAAAACAATAGCAATTAATATGCTGATTACAAATAATCACAGAGCAGGAAAGATGGTTCAACATTACAGAATCCTCCTGGTCTTGCATATAGATGGGCTCATGGGGGATCACAACTATCCATTAATCCAAGTTCAAGGTTTCTAGTACCATCTTTTGATAAGTATAAGAACCAGGTACTCACATGGTGCATATCCATGCAAACAGGTAATATATCTCTTTTTAAAATAAAAATTCAAAACTAACAAAAACAGGTAGGAAGAAGGTTATACACCTGCAATCCAATGAGTAAGAAGGCACAGGCAGTATTAATGTCATGTATACATGCCATCCTGGGAAACATAATGATACACTCTGTAAAATTTTAAAATTCAAGATATGGATGAAGCTCAGTACAACAACACATGCTTGATTGGAAAAAAACCATCGTACAACAATATAGAAACAAAAAAAAGCCAGGAATGCTGGCCCACCTTTAAATGCAGCACTTGGAAGTCAGAGTCAGAGGATCTCTGAGTTTGAAGCCATCATGGTATATATATAGAGCTACTTTCAGGATAGCTATGGCTACACAGATAAACCTTGTCTTCAAATATAAACAAACAAAACTGAAAAGAGTACGCTACCAAACCACCTTAGCACCAAATAGCAGTTAATTCTACTGAATCTTTTGTGATTTATTTATAGAGTTCATAATGATGGGGAATTTATGACAGCAAAAGAAGAAAGCTGACTGATTAGATTCAACCCCAATACAGTAGGCACATAAAACAGGAAATGAGTTGAGGCTATAAAAACTCATACAGTATGAGATTCCCCACTGTATGCTGTGATTATCATTGGTTAATAAAGAACCTACTTTGAACTATCGCAGAGCTATAGGATCTTAGAGATCTTGGAATGGAATTCAAGACATTAAAAAATGAAGTTAGCTGAATTTATTTCCCCAGATGTGCTTTGCTTCTGATGACATGCTGTGGCTCCTTTAAGAGAGGTTTTCCTGATTCAGATATAGAAATCAAAATCAAAATCAAAAATCAAAGAGCTGCACCAATTTGAAATGCCGGCATTCTGGGCCTTGCTGCCAGCACAAACTCTGACTCTTTCTGGAGGACCAGCTATGGAGTCTGTGAGCAGTTTGCTAATGGCAACTTAGACCCCCTGTGTGCCTGAGAATGGGGCAAAGTATATGGCTCTCAGAGGCAGCAAACATGCCTCTGCTATGTTGGACTGGGTAGAGCAAGCTGACAGGCTGTAAGTGCTCTCCCAATGGCACAGCCTAAGTTCATAAGAAGTCCTTAGCATTTCAAGAAGCACTCCTAAACAGTAAAGAATTACAAATACACAATAGGACATATTCAGACATAAAAGACCTCTAAATGAGACACAGCATGTTTAAGAAATGTACATAGGCTTGGGAAAGAGAAGGAAAAAATATAGAGAGTTATAAAATGAAGTAAATAGTATATAAAAAGTGAAATGAAGGGAACAACCCCGGCGTGGCGCAGACGCGGCGGAACAACCCCGGCGCGGCGCAGACGCGGCGGAACAACCCCGGCGCGGCGCAGACACGGAGGAACAACCCCGGCGTGGCACAGACGCAGCGGAACAACCCCGGCGCGGCGCAGATGCGGTGGAGACATACAGACACCAGCGAGCAGAGGAGGATCACGGGGCGGCGAACGGTGAGCCTAGTCATATCCCTGAAGACCACCTTGTATAGGGAGAGTGTTCTTGCCCCGGGGCTGGACACAGGAAACGGAGCGGGGGCACTCCCCGATCACCTTGACCCCCCGTTTAGCCTGCGAGGGCCTCTACCCTCTGCTTGGGCTGTTTCTCCTCGCTGAGACCTCTCTCTCCCTGGCATATCCCAGATTGAGCCCAGGGTCCTCCTTCACTCTCCCCCCCATTCCGCTGGGCACGGGACCACCAAATTTAACCTGTTTGGGCACTAGATAGGGAGCTCAGAGCAGAGAGCACCATGAGTTCCTCTGTTTTGGTGGCTGGCCTGCAGAGGGGTAGGCCTTTTCTTGGCGAGGTCCCTGGCAAACCAGGAGCCTGGTCCTGGTCCTGAAGACCGTTCAGAGCAGTGAAAGAGATCTTGGCCAGTGGCAGGACTCAAGAAACGGGGAGAAGGCATTTTGGAAGCAGGGCCCCTGGCCAGCAGGAAAACCCATTCCTGCATTAAAAGACACATTAGACAGCATCGATAGGATGAGATGGGCAGGCGCCAAGGCAAGAATTCACCCAATAATCTGAAAAGCAACATGAAAACACCAGAACCCAATGATCTCACAACAGAAGGACTTGAACACCCTAACACAGAAGAAGTGGAATAAAATGACTTTATGAAAGCAATAGAGTCCCTTAAACAACATGTAAAAAACACCTTTATAGAAATAGAGGAGAAGTATGACAAAAAGTTTGAAGAAGTGAGTAAAAAGGTTGAAGAAATGAGTAAATACATACATGAGACCCTGGGGAAAAGAGTTCAAGAATTGAAAACTGAAATGGAAGCAAGGAAGAAAACACAGACTGAGGACCAGCTAGATATGGAAAATCTAAGTCAACGAGCAGAGTCTACAAAAACAAGCATAATCAATAGATTACAAGAGATAGAAGAAAGAATCTCAGATTCTGAGGACAACATAGAGAAAATAAATGCACTGATCAAAGAAATCAGCAAAGCCAACAAATACTCATCACAAAAAACTCAGGAAATATGGGACACAATAAAAAGACCTAACATAAGAATAATAGGGATAGAAGAAGGAGAAGAGTCACAGCTCAAAGGCCCAGAAAATATTTTTAACAAAATTATGGAAGAAAACTTTCCCAACATAAAGAAAGATATTCCTTTGAATATCCAAGAAGCATACAGAACACCAAACAGACTGGATCAAAGAAAAACATCCCCTCGCCATATAATAATCAAAACACAAAATATACAGGTTAAAGAAAGAATATTAAGAGCTGCAAAGGAAAAGGGCAAGTAACTTATAAAGGTAAACCAATCAGACTTACACCTGACTTCTCTATGGAAACTATGAAAGCCAGAAGGTCCTGGATAGAGGTTCTGCAAAAACTAAGGGATCATGGATGCAAACCCAAACTACTATACCCAGCCAAGCTATTGTTCACTATCAATGGAGAAAACGAGACTTTCCAAGATAAGAACAAATTTAAACAATATGTAGCCACAAACCCAGCGCTACAAAAAATAATAGAAGGAAAATCACAATCTAAGGAATCCAGCATTGCCAACACTGCCTACAATAACTCAGGCGTCTAGCGAACCTTCACCTGCACACCTCAAAGAAGGGAGACACACAAACGCTACCACCAAAACCAATAATAATAACCAGAGTAAACAACCACTGGTCATTAGTATCACTTAATATTAATGGCCTCAATTCACCCATAAAAAGGCACAGGCTAAGGGATTGGATACGAAAACAGGACCCAACATTCTGCTGTTTGCAAGAAACACATCTCAACCACAAAGACAGGCATCTACTCAGAGTATAGGGTTGGGAAAAGGTGTTTCAAGCAAATGGTCCTAAGAAAAAAGCAGGTGTGGCCATACTAATTTCTAACAAAACTGACTTCAAACTAAATTCAATCAGAAGAGATCGAGATGGACACTTTATACTCATAACAGGAACAATTCATCAGGATGAAGTCTCAATTCTGAATATCTACGCCCCTAACATAAAAGCACCCACCTATGTAAAAGAAATATTACTAGAACTCAAGGTAGACATCAAACCACACACACTAGTAATAGGAGACTTCAATACAACTCTTTCTCCAATGGACAGGTCAATCAG
This sequence comes from Microtus obscurus, assembly GCA_963919715.1. Classification (NCBI taxonomy): domain Eukaryota; kingdom Metazoa; phylum Chordata; class Mammalia; order Rodentia; family Cricetidae; genus Microtus; species Microtus obscurus. The sequence continues at coordinate 103,088 of CAWTZC010001850.1, read as the reverse complement.
ACAGAAACCTAATAGAGAATTAAGAGAATTATTGGAGGTAATGAAGCAAATGGACTTAACAGACATCTATAGAACATTCCACCCAAAAAGGAAAGAATATACCTTCTTCTCTGCAGCTCATGGAACCTTCTCAAAAATTGACCACATACTCGGAAACAAAGGAAACCTCCACAGATACAAAAAAATATCAGTGTCCACCTGTGTCTTATCCGATCACCACGGACTAAAGCTAGAAGGCAATAACAATGCTACCCCCAGAAAGCCGACAAACTCATGGAAACTGAACAGTCAACTACTGAACCACACATGGGTCAAGGAAGAAATTAAGAAAGAAATTAAAGTCTTCCTTGAATTTAATGAAAATAAAGAGACAACATACTCAAACCTATGGAACACGTTGAAAGCAGTGCTAAGAGGAAAGTTCATAGCACTAAGTGCCCACTTAAAGAAAACAGAGAAAGCATACATTGAGGACTTAACAGCACACCTGAAAGCTCTAGAAAAGAAAGAAGCAGATGCGCCCAGGAGGAGTAGAAGACTGGAAATAATCAAACTGAGGGCAGAAATCAACAAAATAGAAACACAGAAAACAGTCCAAAGAATCAATGAAACAAAAAGTTGGTTCTTAGAGAAAATCAACAAGATCGACAAACCCCTATCCAAACTAATTAAACAACAGAGAGAGAACACGCAAATAAATAAGATCAGCAATGAAAAGGGGGACATAACCACAGACATAGAGGAAATTCAGAGAATCATTAGATCTTACTACAAAAGCCTGTATGCCACAAAACTGGAAAATGCAAAAGAAATGGACAGTTTTTTAGATAAGTACCTCATACCAAAGCTAAACCAAGACCAGGTGAACGATCTAAATAGACCGGTTAGTCGCGAAGAACTAGAAACTGTTATCAAAAATCTCCCTACCAAAAAAAGCCCAGGACCAGATGGTTTCAATGCAGAATTCTACCAGAACTTCCAAGAAGAGCTAATACCTATACTCCTTAATGTATTTCACAATATAGAAGCAGAAGAGTCATTGCCAAATTCCTTTTATGAAGCCACAGTTACCCTGATACCAAAACCACACAAAGACCCAACCAAGAAAGAGAATTATAGGCCTATTTCACTCATGAATATCGACGCAAAAATTCTCAATAAAATACTGGCAAACCGAATCCAAGAACACATTAGAAAAATTATCCATTATGATCAAGTAGGCTTCATCCCAGAGATGGAGGGCTGGTTCAACATACCCAAATCTATCAATGTAATCCACCATATAAATAAACTGAAAGAAAAAAACCATATGATCATTTCATTAGATGCTGAAAAAGCATTCGACAAAATTCAACACCCCTTTATGATAAAGGTCTTGGAGAGATTAGGGATACAAGGGTCATACCTAAATATAATAAAAGCTATTTACAGCAAGCCGACAGCTAACATTAAATTGAACGGAGAAAAACTCAAAGCCATCCCACTGAAATCAGGAACAAGACAAGGATGTCCACTCTCTCCATAACTCTTCAATATAGTGCTTGAAGTTCTAGCAATAGCAATATAAGAGGATCAAGGGGATTCGTATTGGAAAGGAAGAAGTTAAGCTTTTGTTATTTGCAGATGATATGATAGTATACATAAGCGACCCCAAAAACTCTACCCAAGAACTCCTACATCTGATTAACGCCTTTAGTAATTTGGCAGGATACAAGATCAACTCCAAAAAGTCAGTGGCCTTCCTATACACTAAGGATAAGGAAGCAGAGAGGGAAATCCAGAGAAGCATCACCTTTCACGATAGCCACAAATAGCATAAAATATCTAGGGGTAACCCTAATCAAGGAAGAGAAAGATCTATTTGACAAGAACTTTAAGTCTTTGAAGAAAGAAATTGAAGATGACACCAGAAAATGGAAGGATCTCCCTTGCTCTTGGATTGGGAGGATCAACATAGTAAAAATGGCAATTCTACCAAAATCAATCTATAGATTCAATGCAATCCCCATCAAAATACCATCAAAATTCTTCACAGATCTGGAGAAGACAATAATCAACTTTATATGGAAAAACAAAAAACCCAGGATAGCCAAAACAATCTTATACAATAAAGGATCGTCTGGAGGCATTACCATCCCTGACTTCAAACTCTATTACAGAGCTACAGTATTGAAAACAGCTTGGTATTGGCATAAAAACAGAGAAGTCGACCAATGGAATCGAATAGAAGACCCTGACTTTAACCCACATACCTATGAGCACCTGATTTTTGATAAAGGAGCTAAAAGTATACAATGGAAAAAAGAGAGCATCTTCAACAAACTGTGCTGGCAAAACTGGATGTCAATCTGTAGAAGAATGAAAATAGATCCATATCTATCACCATGCACAAAACTCAAGTCCAAGTGGATTAAAGACCTCAATATCAGTCTGAACACACTGAACCTGATAGAGGAGAAAGTGGCAAGTACTCTACAACAAGTGGGCACAGGAGACCACTTCCTAGGTATAACCCCAGCAGCACAGACAGTAAGGGCCTCATTGAATAAATGGGACCTACTGAGACTGAGAAGCTTCTGTAAAGCAAAGGACACTGTTGCTAAGACAGGAAGGCAACCCACTGACTGGGAGAAGATCTTCACCAACCCCGCAACTGACAAAGGTCTGATCTCCAAAATATATAAAGAAATCCAGAAACTAGACCGTAAAAGGCTAATCAACCCATTTATAAAATGGGGCACTGAGCTGAACAGAGATCTCTCAACAGAAGAAGTTCAAATGGCCAAAAGACACCTAAGGTCATGCTCAACTTCCTTAGCGATCAGGGAAATGCAAATCAAGAGAACTTTAAGATACTATCTTACACCTGTCAGAATGGCGAAAATAAAAAACACCAATGATAGCCTTTGCTGGAGAGGGTGTGGAGAAAGGGGTACACTCATCCATTGCTGGTGGGAATGCAAACTTGTGCAACCACTTTGGAAAGCAGTGTGGAGGTTTCTCAGGAAATTTGGGATCAACCTACCCCTGGATCCAGCAATACCACTCTTGGGAATATACCCAAGAGAGGCCTTATCATACAACAAAAGTATATGCTCTACTATGTTCATAGCAGCACTGTTTGTAATAGCCAGAACATGGAAACAACCTAGATGCCCTTCAATTGAAGAATGGATGAAGAAAGTATGGAATATATACATATTAGAGTACTACTCAGCAATAAAAAACAAGGACTTCTTGAAGTTTGCAGGCAAATGGATGGAAATAGAGAATACGATCCTGAGTGAGGTAAGCCAGACCCAAAAAGAGGAACATGGGATGTACTCACTCATATTTGGTTTCTAGACATAAACAAAGGACATTGAGCCTCTAATACGTGATCTTAGAGAAGCTAAATAAGGAGAACCCAAAGAAAAACATAAAGGCATCCTCCTGAATATCAACCTTCATCAGGCAATGAAAGGAGACAGAGACAGAGACCCACATTGGAGCACCGGACAGTAATCTCAAGGTCCAAATCAGGAGAAGAAGGAGAGTGAGCACGAGCAAGGAACTCAGGAACGCGAGGGGTGCACCCACACATGGAGACAATGGGGATTTTCTACCAGGAACTCACCAAGGCCAGCTGACCTGGGTTTGAAAAAGCCTGGGATAAAACAGTCTTGGGAAAAAATATAGAGACAATGAGGACTACTGAGATCTCAAGAACAAAGGCAATGGGTTTTTGATCCTACTGAACGTATTGGCTTTGTGGGAGCCTAGGCAGTTTGGATGCTCACCTTACTAGACCTGGATGGAGGTGGGTGGTCCATGGACTTCCCACAGGGCAGGGAACCCTGATAGCTCTTTGGGCTGACGAGGGAGGGGGACTTGACTGGGGGAGGGGGAGGGAAATGGGAGGCTGCGGTGGGGAAAAGACAGAAATCTTAAATAAATAAATAAATTTAAATAAAAAAAGTGAAATGAAGTCTTTAAAGAGAGAGAGTACAGACAGTCATAAATTAAAGGAGTAAATACAATAAAATAAATATTAAAAAGTAATAAAATAAAAACAAAAAAGCCACATAAAGATAGACTATATAAAGAGTGTCTGGATTACGTATATTATTGCATGTTCTTTGCATTTTTTGACAATTTTATTATATGTATTTCAGCTCTTGATTAAGGTATTTTATTTGTGCATCTCATTTTAAAATGTAATGTATAATTAAAACTATAGGTAAATAGAGAGTCATATATAACAGTAATAGTCAACTTTGTAGTCATGTTAGTTAGATTTTCTTGATATACAGAGATGTAGTTCAGATAGATAGCGATTCTTCAAATCTTTCAAAGACTTGCAGAATATGACATTTAAAATGTTTTAAGAGCTTAAGACTTTCATAACAATGAGACACATCTGCTCCTGGCAGCACCGATCTACTGCAAGAGGATGATGGGCATCGAAGAGGCTTATTATGGAGTTTGTTAGCCATTTGGACAAGAAACTACTCTTGCCTGGACTGCTTAATGAACTGGATGTGTTGGACCCACAGAGAAATGACTGCTAAACTTGCTTAAAGGTGAGACTGTCCTTTGGGGTTCCTGTTCCATGAAAGAGACTGTAGGACATTTTGTATGGGACAGAAGAAAGAAACTGATGCATTTTCCCATTGGAAGGCAGAACAGGTTTTCAAATTTTCTGCTTCCTGGAAAGGTCTGCTGGATACTATGGGCCTGTGGGCTAAATAATTGGATGCCCCAACAATGTAGAAGAACGTTGGTGATTGTCCAGGGAACAAGATGTCTCTGTCATTTCTAGAGATTTGGAAGTTGCTTGCAATATACTTCCTCTTTACTTAGGTAATATTATATCCTTTTGGGGTCTTTGATGGAATTGAAGAACTTGTAGTTATAGTGTCTTTTTTCGTTATGATAAAAGATAAAATAGATATAAGTAAGTGTAATTCCTGCACGATACCTGTTTTGTTATTTGTAATTTTACTATGTTAAAATTAAAACCTTCCTTTTCATTTAAACAGAAAAGGGGAGGTGATGTGCAATTCCCCTTTGTATGCCATGATTATCATTGTTTAATAAAGGAACTTCTTAGGGCCTATAGCAGAGCTAAAGGGCCTTTGGTAGGCGAGGGAAACTAAACTGAATGCTTCTTACTAACGAATTCTTATATCTTACATTAGTACATAATTCTTATCTGTGTTAACCACACGGTTTGGTACCTTTTATCACTGAGACATTCTCATCTTATTTCCTCTGCATCTGGGTGATGACTGCAGACTGAGCCTTTCCTCTTACCAGAATTCTCCTGTTCTGATCACCCCACCTATCCTTCCTGCCTGGTTACTGGTCAGTCAGCATTTTATTAAACCAATACAAGTGACAAATCTTTACAAGGTACAAGATCATTGTCCCACAGTAAGTAACATCTTGTAAAAATCAGAAAACAAGTACATCTGTCCAACATACAATGGCACAGAATACCATTCACACTCCAAAGTAGAGAAATGGAGATATAGTGAGAGAAGATTGAACCAAGGCAAGACTGAAGCATAGCAGGACAAACATCAAATTTTGTAGCTCTGTCTCAGATGCACAAGGCTTCAGTTTCAAAGGGCTTAGATGGCCCTATCCCTGCATGTTCTCATACATCTCTCTTCTTGGTTACTTCCACTCCCTATATTCAGCTAGCTCTCCATAGAAGATGTCTTATAGTTTAGGCATCTCAATATCTTGTGGTATCAAAATGCATCCAGGCTGTATCAAAATAAGACTCTGGCTGTTGTGGAATATTATTGTAAGATGTGTTATATTTGTTTATGTTGTGAAACAATTGTTTCAATGATGCAAATATGTGTGCATTCTTTTATGTTGCATTTGTTTAATGCTGTAAGGCTGTGATACTGGGCTGGTCTAGAATACCTGTTTGGCCTAATGACCAGTCAATAGCTTGGTAGGAAAGATTAAGAAGGGCTGGAGGGCAGAGAGAATAAATGGGAGTGTTGTTTTTCTCCATAAAACTGACTTTTCATTTCTTTCTACAGCACTGTTTTTTTCTGCTGTAGACCTAAATAAACCATCAGTAATGAACACCCAACAGAATCAATACTTTGTCTAAGAAATCACCCGATTACTTTTAATTCTTTCTTATTCAATTTCTCAGGGAATGGAGAAAATTGGAATGATTTGGGGATAAAATATAATACAAATGACCCATAGATAAGTTTTTCATGAAGTCTATTTCCCACTGAAATCCTGTGAACTCAAGCTCCGTTGTGTGCATTACTTTTAACACCCCCATATTCCTAGTCCTACAAGAATAGCTAATTAAGGACTGTGTACAGTTTTCTGTGGCTTTTGCCATCTAAAGTCCTAATATTTTCAATGTTCCTCCAAAAGACAACCTTCCCACATTCTACCCAGCAACAAAATCACTTTGGGTGTATGATGTAGGAGTGTCATATATCAATCTGTTGATTTCATTGGTTAAAATAAAGAAACTGCTTGGCTGGTTCTGATAGGTTAAAACATAGGTGAGGAGTAAACAGAGTAGTATGCTGACAGGAAGAGGAAGTGAGCTCAGAAATCATGCAGCTCTGCTCAGAGACGCCATGCTCCTGTCTAGCGGGCAGACGGGATAGCTCTGAGGCACACGCGCGATGAAGCTCCTACTCGGGATGGACGTAGGCTAGAATCTCCCCGGTAAGCGCACCTTGGGGTGCTAACACAGAATATTAGAAATGGGTTAGACCAGGTGCGAGAGTTAGCCCATAAGGGGCTAGAGCTAGTGGGCCAAGCAGTGTTTAAATGAATACAGTTTGTGTGTTTTTATTTCAGACATAAGCTAGCCAAGTGGCAGCTGGGATGTTGGGGATGCAACCCTGCACCCCAATTTCAACAGATGGCTGCCCAAAGTGTGGACAACTGAATCCACAGAAAGCCTGAGAAAACTTGGGAAAGAATAGAGTAAAGCATGTTTTCTTGGTAGCAGTTTCTCGGTTCTGCTCTGCTTGCTAGAGGCAAGCAAGTGCTCTCATCTAAGAGAGGCTTTCTGACTCAGCTTTAGCTGCAAAACCCTGCAGCTCATTAAGAGGTCCTGCCATGAAACACTTAAACAGTGTTGACGAAAAGCTGAACGCATGCTTTTCGGTTTTCAGCCGTAGCAGGAAAAAAGCTGCGCTGTTTAAAAATGCTGGCTTTCTGGGGTATCCTGCCAGGGCAAACTCTGACTCTTTAATGCAGGCGGTTTGTGTGGTTTGCAAGCACAGGCTGCGGAAGCTCGCTTGCTGGCAAGGACCTTGAAACACTGTAGAGTTGTGGCACTGAAGGCGGCTCTGGCCAGTACCTCAGCCACAAGTTTGGAATGGCAGAAAGCTAAGGAATGGACTGGATCTAGCTGGCAAAGCCACACCTTTAGTCCTACTGAGATTGCTTGGTAAATTAAAGACTCATGTGGTCAGAAAAACAGAGAGAGATACAGTAAAGAGAGCGTCAAAGACAAAATTTTTAAATGATTTACAGTGTGTTAAAAATATATGCAAGCTAAAAGTTTTTAAAGTAAAAAACAAAAATAAGGAAAAGAGTAGTTCGGTGTGGTAGGGCACACCTTTAATCCCAACACTTGGAAGGCAGAGGGAGACTGACCTCTGTGACTTCAAGGTAAGGTAGCACACACCTTTAATCCCAGTGCCTAGAAGGCAGAGACAAACAGATCTCTGTGAGTCCAAGGTGTAGTAGCATACACCTTTAATCCCAATGCCTGGGAGGCAGAGACAGGCAGATCTCTGAGAGTTCAAGAACAGCCTGGTCTACAGAGATATTCCAGGTCAAAGATTACACTCAAAAAGCAAGAAGTTAAAAGTAAAAATAAATGAAATAGAGGTTAAAACAAAGCTTTACAAAGATGGAAAATACACAGAGAATTTTAATACTGTATGCTATTATGCTCTGTTTGAATCATTTAAATGCTGAGGAAGGAGCAACAGCTGCTAAAAGATATTTGTTTATAAATGCTGCTAAACTAACCCAACATAGATAATGTGAAAATACCTTGACTTTGAAATTTGGATCTAAGGACATGATACTTTGGAAAGGAGTTTCTTTTTTTGTTTTCACAGAGGATGACACCCTGTTCGTTTCTTCTATTCCAATATGGTATGATGGACCACACCCTCCTGAAGGGTTGCTGTGAACGCCTTCAGAAAATTGCTTTGCTCAACTGCCAACTGAGATGAAACTAGCACACAGGTTATACCATGAAAGACCTAATTAACGACGCCCCCATTCAGCAGGAAGCAGTTTGGAGAGATAACTGTGCCCATGTTCCCAAATATGGTTTATAAGTGTTCTTTTACATTTAAAAGGGGATATGATATAGGTATGAATAATTTGCATTAGTATAGATTTTGCTTTATTGATAGAGATTTAAGGTCAATTTTGTTATATGTATCTGTATTTCTGATCTCAATTAAGGTATTGAAATTTAAAAATATAATGTATATAGGTTGTTAATAGATAATCATAATAGTTAAGTTTGTAGTCATGTTAGTTAGATTCTCTAGATGTGCATAGATGTATTTTAGATAGGCATTCTTCATATTTTTCAAAGATTATAGAATATGGCATTTTAAATGTTTTAATAACTAAGGACTTTTCATGACAATGAGACATGTCTGCTCCTGGCAGCACCAATCTACTTCAGGAAGAAGATGGGCATCGAAGAGGATCCTTATGGAGTTTGATAGCCATTTGGGCAAGAAACTGCTCTTGCCTGGACTATTGCATAACCTGGACACAGAGAACCCACAGAGAAAGGACTACTGAACTTGTCTAAAGGTGAGATGATCTTTCGGGGTTCCTGATTCATGAAAGAGTCTGCAAGACATTCTTCAGGACAAGCAGATAGTGACTGCCTTTGAAATTTCCTGCTTTGTGGAATGTCTGCTGAAAACTATGGGCCTGTAGGCCGAAGATGGATGCCCCAACGATACAACGAACTTTGGGTCACTGTCCAGGCAGCGAGATGTCTCTGTCATTTCTAGAGTTTGAAAGTTGCTTATTTCTTGTTTGCTTAGGTGATATTGTATCTTTCTGGAGTCGTTGATGGAGTTAAGAATAGTTAGTTATAGTTATACTTTTCTTTCCTTAGTTATGATAAAGATTATTGTAATTTTTTCTTGATAACTGTTTTATGTTTGCTATGTTAAAGTTAAAGCCTTTCCTTTTTGTTCAAACAGAAAAAGGGGAAGTGATGTGGGAGTGTCATATATCAATCTGTTGATTTCATTGGTTAAAATAAAGAAACTGCTTGGCTGGTTCTGATAGGTTAAAACATAGGTGGGAGGAGTAAACAGAGTAGTATGCTGACAGGAAGAGGAAGTGAGCTCAGAAATCATGCAGCTCCGCTCAGAGACGCCATGCTCCTGTCTAGCCGGCAGATGGGATAGTTCTGCGCTCTGAGGCACACGCGCGATGAAGCTCCTACTCGGGATGGACGTAGGCTAGAATCTCCCCGGTAAGCGCACCTTGGGGTGCTAACACAGAATATTAGAAATGGGTTAGACCAGGTGCGAGAGTTAGCCCATAAGAGGCTAGAGCTAGTGGGCCAAGCAGTGTTTAAATGAATACAGTTTGTGTGTTGTTATTTCGGACATAAGCTAGCCAAGCGGCAGCTGGGGTGTTGGGGACGCAACCCCGGCGCCCCAATTTCAACAGGTGTACCAAATTTTGACCTAATTATGTTCGTTTCTTGCTGTGATAACATTCTCTAAATAAAAGTAATTAAGGTAATAAACAGGCTTGTTTGACTGATATTTCAGATCACAACCCAAAACTGTGGACTTTTAGGATAGAAATTCAGGTTAGGAACTGAAGCCAAGAGATACAAGGAAAAAAATGTTTACTGGCTTTCTTCTCGCTTAGTCACTCTCTCAGATTCAGCAAGCTTTCATATCCCTCTCAGTCACACTTACTTAGTGTGTGATGACTTCCACCATCAGGGAAAGAGAAGAGCCTTCCCACATTAATCATCCATCAACCCAATTTCTCCCAAACATAGTAAGTAGCAATTTTGATCTGGGCAAAGCCTCAATTGATGTTCTCTCAGATGACTCTAATCTACATTATGTTGACAGCTGAAGGTAATTAAGGTAGAGATGATAATATATTAGAAGATTCTTTTAAACACAAAATCAATATATTAACCATAACAAACATGAAGAACTAGAAAACATAGATAGGTCAAGAAATGAGAAAAGCAAGCCTAAGATCAAGAAGAGAACACTAAAACTGTCTCTGCAAAGAAACTTCCTAAACCAAGAAATGCTCTGGGACCTCATAATATAGTATATTTTCTGAAAAGGAATCATGAAGATCTATCATTTTCTAGAGAAACAACAATAAATTTAAATTATAATTAATAAAATAAAAACATATATAGTATCATAAGCAAAACAAGACACAAAGACAGGCCTACAAACACATATTATGGTTCCTTAAACAAGAATAACAAGACACTAACCAAAATTAAGTAACAAGAAATCACTGGCCAGGCAATGGTGGCACACGCCTTGAATCCCAGCACTTGGGAGGCAGAGGCAGGTAGATCTCTGTGAGTTTGAGACCAGCCTGATCTACAGAGCTAGTTCCAGGACAGGCTCCAAAGCCACAGAGAAACCCTGTCTCGAAAAACTAAAAAAATAAAAATAAAAAAAATAAAATAAAAAAAGAAATCACTGGCCAGTAGTCATCCTGTGCACTCTAGTTCTCTCCTTTACTGACAATAGAAAATGGATTGAGTGAGGAGAGCTGTTCCACCAAAATTGGAAAATTTGCATAAAACTTTCTTATGTTTTAATTTTATAAAAAACATTTTTGATTACTAAAAGATTCCCATTCTCTTATAAAGAGAAAATTATATTGATTAAGTTCACTTAGGCACCATTTTCTTTCCTCTGAGTGAAGATTGCCTGTAAGTCTGCATCAGAATAAGGAAATAAAAACTTTCTCAAACCAAATGCATGATAAGAAATTTAAAAAAAAAGTGTATAATTTGTAATATATACCTAAAGCAACTTGTTTTACTCTAATGGTGTTAATAGGCAGAGTACTTTTGAAAAGAAGTCTATCCACACATTTTGTGTATGCTTATGTGTAAGACAGAATGTCTTCCATGTGTATAAGAACAGAGGGTGTCATATCAGATCCCCTGAATCTGGAGTAGAAGGTGATTCTGAGCCTCCCCACTTGTATATTGGGATATGAACAGGCCTAATAATTTCAAGTCAATGAAAAATTCTTAAAGTATAGATTTACATGAGCTGAGCAACCCTTTAGCTATATCACTCTGGTTGTCTATGGGGAAAAAACTTTTACAAACGTATAGAGCTCCAATGAAAATGATGGCAGTTCCTCAGAAAATTGGGAATAGATCTACCCCAGGATGCTGTTGTATCAGTCTTGAGCATATACCCACATATGATCCATCCTGTAGTTACTTTTGTTTTTACTCTTTGGATCTTTTGGGAGCCCACTATCCAGCTCCCAAATACATCACATGGATAATTATTTTTACCTACAAATGCCCAGTCTTAGCATGGTTCTAGTCAGCTTTTCTTAAGTTAAATTATTCTATCTACCTTTTATCTTTGGGCTTTTATCTTTATTTTGTATACCTTTCTTTACTTCTTACTCTGTGGCTGACTGTGAAGTAGGGTGGTTGGTCCCTGACATTCTCCTCTTTTTTTCTTGGTTTTCAATCCTCCTCTCTCTCTCTCTCTGGCATCCCAAACTATCCCTCTCCTGCCTAGCTACTGGCCATTCAGATATTTATTAGACCCATCAGGTGTTTTAAGCAGGCAAATAACACAGCTTCACAGAGTTAAAAAATGGAACATAAAAGAATGCAACACACTCTTGGCATCACTAAATAAATATTCCACAGTATAAATAGATGTAATTTTTCACAACATTTCCCCTTTTGTCTAAATAAAAAAAATGAAAGGTTATAACTTTTAACTTTCTCCACAGCTGCCATTTTTTTCATTAGCATTAAAAAACTTAAAGTTAATAAACTACTGTGCTATCTATTTCTAGGGGTATTAATTACCCCTTTCTGTTTATTAAGCATATCTCTTAGGGGGCCAGATAAAACATTAACTAGTTATCTTTATCAATAAAAATTGGGAGTCAGATATCAGGGATAAACACCTGAAAGATCAGAGAAACAGTGGAGAAGCCACCAGTGACTCTTCCTCTTCCATTCCTCTGTCCAAAAAAGACCAAGATTCTCTTCTAGCCCAACTTTACTAATTGTCTCCTATCTATCCACAGTCCTCCAAACCTCTATGCTATCTTTTGTCAGTAAATAGCTAGCTCTGTTCTCTGACTCCAAATATGCTTTTTTATAAATAAAAATATGATCAAAATATCACACAATACCCTGCAACATCTCATATATCTCACTCTTGCTACTTGCACACTCCTATGCAGCTCTCCATGGCAGGTGTCCCAAAGCTTGGGTATCTCAACATTCTGGAGAAATGTGACCGAGTTTCATATCTAACACTTCATGTAATAAACTCTCACAATCTCTTCTTCACTGCAGCTCTGACTCTGCCAAACATAGATGGGTAAAATAGTGATGACCTGATCACAAAAGAAGAATCCATGATCTTTATATTTTGCATCTTTCATGTTTCCTGAATTAGTATGATATAGGTAATCTCGGCAAGATTTGATAGACTCGACAAAGCGTGGACCAAATTTGCTGCAAGGTCTATATGATGTTGTTCCTGGGACAAGGAATTACTTTGTGTACTTCTTCCAAGAATTAAGGGCTTAGCTAGATGCAGTCTTACACTTGGAGCATGTTCCTAGGTTTGAAACGCACAGCCAGGCTCTTTCCTTTAATGGTACTAAAATCTGTGAAAATCTCTGCACCTTTTTTCACCACTAGACTGCCACCTGAAACTACCTAGTTTTGTTTTTCTTATTAAAACGGACTTTTTCTAATGTAGGATGTCCTTCTGTATGCTGTGAATATGTATTGCTTTTATTGGTTGATGAATAAAGTTGTTTTGGCCTATGACAGTGCAGAATATAGCTAGCTGGGAAATCCAAACAGATACAGAGAGAAAGAGGGAGAATTCAAGGGGACTCCAAGAGCCGCAAGAGGAAAAAGATGTGAGGTAACAAGTCATGAATCATGTAGAAAACAGATCTATACAAACTATGGGTTATGGGTTAATTATAAATGTTAAGAGCTAGCCAGTAATAGTCTGAGTCATTGGCCAAATATTTTCAATGAATATAAACCTCTGAATGGTGATTTGGGAGCTGGCAGATGGGAGAGAATCTTGCAGCTAAACTAGTTGTCTCTTTTTTCTTCATTTTTTTGACTGTAGACGTGAATGAGTCATCAGTAATCACCATCAAATAGAAGCAATATTTTGTACAGGAAATCAGTTTATTCCTTTGTAACTCTACCTACACACTTTCTCAAGACATGGAGAGAATAAGAATGATTAAGATAAAAATATCACACAAATGATCTCTAGATAAATTTTTCATGAAGTCTTCTAAGCACCTATGTTTATGTATCAAGCTAAGATCACCTGATGGGGCCATAAGGAATAAAGACAGACTTGAGCTGGAAAGGTTACAGCAAGACAAGGATGTGACTATTTTATTGAGGACAATCAGACTTTTCATTTATCAAAAAAAGAAGATAATGGCAATTTCTAGGATCACTACAGTTATAGCTTCCAGAAAGATGTGGGACTCCCCTCTGTAAGCTGTGAATATCTTTTATTCCCATTGAGTAATGCAGAAATCTACTTTGGACTTATGGCAGCACATAATACAGCAAGGTGTGAATTTCAAGCAAAGACAGGGGTAAAAAAAAGGAGAGTCAGGGAGACACCATGGGCTGTGAATATGTATTGCTTTTATTGGTTGATGAATAAAGTTGTTTTGGCTTATGACAGTGCAGAATATAGCTAGCTGGGAAATCCAAACAGATACAGAGAGAAAGTATTCAAGCAGTCAGATGCTGGATAGAAACTTACCAGCAGGCCACAGCCATATGGCAATACACAGATTTATGGATATGTGTTAATTGAAGATGTGTTACTTAATAAGAAGCCAAAGCTACTGGCCAAGCAGTGTTATAAAAAATAGTCTCTGTGAAATTATTTATGGCCATCCAGGAAACAAACAAACAGCCTGCATCAACGAAATGGTGCCAAAATGAGGCAACTACATCAACATAAAACCTGAGAGAGTTAAAACAAATTTAGACACAAAAGAACAGAGTTAAGCAAGACTTCTTGGTAGCCACATATTGGTCCAGATGGGCTTTGTTAACTGGCAGCAAACAAGGGTGCCACAGCTCCTCTAAGAGACATCATCCTGACTCAGTTTCGGAACTGCTTATAATTACTTAGGTAATATATATCATTCTGGAGTCTTTGTTGGAGTTGAAGAAAGACAGTTTTATAATTATAAAGGATAGATTAGATATAAAACTTTAGACTCACAAAGATAGAATAGATAACAGAGTATTTTTCTCAGTTTGTCAAATATGAATGGACTAAATACTATAACTATAATTCTTGCTTGATAATTGTTTTCTTGTATGTAATCTTGCTATATCAAAGATAAAACCTTCCTTTTTATTTAGACAGAAAAGGGGAGGTGATGTGCGATTCCCCTCCATATGCTGTGAATATGTTTTATTCCAGTTGGTTAATAAAGAAACTGCTTGGGCCTATGGCAGCACAGAATAGAAAAGGGTGAGAATTGCAAGCAGAGATAGAGGAGAAAAAAGGGCTGTGTCAGGGAGATGCAATGTAGCCATTGAAGGAAATATATGCTGAATGGAACCTTACTGGTAGGCCGCAGCAATGTGGCGATACACAGATTAATATAAATGGGTTAATTTGAGATGCAAAACTTATTTAATAAGAAGCCTAAGCTATTGGATATGCAGTCTTCAAATGAATACAATATCCGTATAATTATTACAGGTCTGGGCAGTGGGGAAATGACCAAGCAACCTCTGTTTATACCAGGATATAATGAAGTTTGCAAGCTATACAACATACACAAGATTAATGTCTAAGTTCAATTGTCCTGTTAAGCATTCATGATTCCTTGACTACCAAGGAATCATACAAAGAAGCACAAATCAGCCTGAATGCTTCACTGCCTGAGGAAATGTAACAGTCTGTCAGGAACTGGGAGGTATATATATTGTGACCCAGGAACCATGGACTTGAATCTGAAAAACCTATGACATAGGTCTCTCAAGGTAGTTAGGTTGAGCCAACTTTATGGTTCCCTGAAGAGCCTACTGCACCCCAAAATCCTATGAACTTGACCCCCACTGTCTGCCAGTACTCTCAACATTCCCATCTTCTAGGTCCAATAAGAACAGATGACTAAGTTCTTTGTCCAGTTTTCTGATCTCTTCAGCATTCTTATAAGAGTCAACATTCCCAGGTCCTTTGCAACAAGAAAATCCCCTTTGAGTCCCATTTTGTTCCATCTTTCTTCTCTGTTGCTGTTACTAAATTATGCAATCAAAAGCAACTCAGGTAATGAACATGTTTATTTGGTTGATAAACCTATTTCACAATTCCTCCTTATGAGAGCTTAGGATAGATCTCAAGCTAATAACTAAAGGCAAAACATGTGGAAGCATTGTTTTCTGGCTTTCCCTCTTTCTTTGTCACTGTCTTGTGCTCTAGAGCTAGCTCTCCTATCTATCCCAGGGCTGCTTGTTCAGAGATATCACCAATTCAGTGGAAGAGCCTTCCAGCATCAATCAAAATCAACACAATCTCTCTCAGATACCTTAATCAGATATCCTGATCTAGGCATACTCTCAATTGGTATTTTCTCAGATCACTTTAAGCTTTGTTATGTTGACAGCTGAGGCTAATTAAAAGAAAGAGATAATAATATAGAAGAAGGTTTTAAAGATCCAAAGGCAATGTACTAATCATATCAATCACTTCAGTAGCAAAAACACAAACATGAAGATAGATATGTCAGGAAATGGAAAGAGGCAAACATCTAAGATAAAGAAGAGAAAAAAAAATGGTCTCTCCACAGAAATGTCCCAAACCAACAAAAACTCAAGGAGCCCAGAACATGAGAAATCTGAATACAAAATCGGTGAGACCCTTATTTTCCAGAAAATAAACAATATACTTAAACAACAATGAGTATAATTAACCACATAGATGGGTAGCCCTGACAAACAAAGACACAAAGACCTATTATGCTCCTTTAAATAAAATGTACAAGATTCTAACCAAAATCAAACTCTTAAGAAATCACTGACCAGCACTCATCTGATACACTTCAGTTCTTTATCCTTTACCAATCATAGAAAAAGGTTTGGTTGAAGAGGGCTTTTCCAGCAAAATTGGAGAGGTTCACTTAAAACCTTCTCATATCTTAACTTTGTAGAAAATAGTTTTGACTACTAAAAATATCTCCTTATCTTATAGTAAAGAAAAGGATGTCTATTAGGATCACTTAGACACCATTGATTGATGACTGCCTGTAAGTCTGCAATCAGAGTGAGGGAATAAAAACATTTTAAAACAAAATGCAAGATAACAGATTTTGAAAGAATTAGGGGACACCTAAAGCAACTTGCTTTACTCTAATTGCTTTATAAATCACAAGGACTTTTTGAAAGCAAGTTTCTTGCTATGTTTTGCATATGTTTGTGCATGAGTGAGAATGTCTTCCATATGTATACAAGTAAGACCAAAAAGAGGAATTCAGATGCCCTGAATCTGAAATGATAGAGTTTTGGGCCTTGAAACTTGAGTGTAGGTATCTGAATTCAGGTCATTTCCAAAATGAATATGTGCTGAGCCACCTGCCAACATCAATAATAACTTTTATCCAATAAAACAAAAGTCTCCCACAGATTAACAACAAAAGCAAAAAAAGCCTAAATAAATAAAAAAGTAAATAAATGATATGTCAAAATTAAGATGATGGTATATGGTAAATTTGCACCATAAATAAGTACAAGAACAATTTTTAACAAGAAAGCTGATTACAAAGCTATATTCATATTGGAAGCACTCATAGTAATCAATGATATTATGAAAAAATAGTACAAAGATTGACATAATATGACTTCTTTCCGGGTGGTGGTGTTACATACCTTTAATTCCAGCACTCAGGAGGCAGAGACAGGAGGATTTCTGTGAATTTGGAGCCAGCCTGGTCTAGAGAGGGCTACAGTTCCAGGAAAGGCTCCACACCTAGAGATAAACCCTGCCTCAAGGGAAAAATTACCACAAAGCTGATAAATCAAGAATGTGTATGATGTTTGAGAAAGAATAAAGAAACTGGAGAGAAAAAGCCAAGAACAAAGGCAGGAAAAAACAGTAAGCTATTAATCAAAAGACCAAAGGAAACTTAGTCAGGAAACATGTGATCTTGAACAATGTTACCCAGCTACTTAGATTCTATGTGTATAGAAATTAAATAAATAAAGACTTGACAATTTTCACAAAATACTTCACAGTGACCCTTATAATGTTGTTTCTGACCCTCTAGCTACTGATAGTTCTTCCGGAGAGGCCCCATGCTCCTGAGCCCTCTGCAAAAAGAGATGATCTCCTGCTATGGTCCTGCAGCCCCTTAGACCTCCTTGTGTTTTCAGGTAAACCCAGCCCCATTGATGTCCAGTCCCAAAACAATATAGAATAATTTCTGCTTCCTGTCAAATGGATTATAGCACAAGGTATAGATTCTGCTCTATCTACCTGCCCAACACCATACACACCTAAGAAACCTCTGCAGCTCAGAAACTCCCTTTGTCCCCTGGAACTAAACATCACTGAATCACACCACTGCAGCTGGTGGTAGCAAAAAGTTAGAAGCATTTTAATCATGTATTTCTAAAAGACCATCAACATCACCATAGTGCAACCAGCTTTTAAACTGTTTCAAATATTTATAAGACAAACTGGAAAGTAAACTGCAATATTCAGAACTTCTAAAAGCCAGAGTATCAGTTTTAAATCTGTCTTCCCAATGCACACCAAAAGCATGTTCCTGTGTGTACATTGGACAATGATATTACAAGCACCATAGACTACCATGGCAGTGCTGCAGAGTCTTCCTCTCCCCAGGAAATCCATAAAACGAAAGGCTCAGAGGACAAGGAGCCCTGCCCAGGTCATTACATAGAGCAACAGAACCATAGCCTGGCTCAAGGTCCATCCAAATCTCAGCAAAAAAGACAGCTCAACAGACCTCCCGTGAACACCCTACACTCACTATGGCATAGCTTGTGTGTGGTCTTCCTTACAACTCATCACAACAAAAGTAGAGAAGAATCCTGGAGAGAATCTGCAAGCTACCTGCCACTATTCTTCCTGATTGCTAAGACTTCCCAGAGTCCCTTATTGGCTAAGGACTCCCTGTGGGCCTCAGAATATTTTCAGCTCCCCAAATGGGTGATTAGAGATGAAATGATTCAGACAGCACTGGATTTCCAGTTCTGCCCTTCCAGCCCAATAGGCAGGGCCCTAGTCCACAAAGTTTGTATTTTAGTAGTATCCATCCACTCTCTTAGAGTACACCGTGATCCTCTTCCAAAGCACATGCCATTACACACTCAATGTGCGGTGAGGCCAACCCATGGCCTCTCACCTGAGAAATCCTGCAGCCAAACACAAGTCACATTAACAACAATTGTTAAAGAAAAATGGGCCATGAATTAGAAGCAATAAGGGGTCATGGTAAGGCTTGGGGACAGGAAAAAGGATATGGATATGGTATAATCTCAAAAAATTATTTTGAAAAGTTGAAACAAGATTTATGGCCATGTGCTTCAGAAACTAGGGATTTATATTAGAGCACATCCAAGATTTCTCAAACCTTTTATCTCAGGTTTTTTATATTTAAAACCAGTAAAATAACAGTCCTGTTAGGCAGGGCCATATTTTACTCAGATCTCTTTTGGTTGAACTACTGTAACTATAGCAATTTGGTTTCATGTGGAGGTCAGTTCTTTATCCAGATTCTTTTTTTATAATATTTATTTATTATGTATACAATATTCTGTCTATTGCCTGCAGGCCAGAAGAGGGCACCAGACTCCATTACAGATGGTTGTGAGCCACCCTGTGGTGCTGGGAATTGAACTCAGGACCTTTGGAAGAACAGGCAATGCTCTTAACCTCTGAGCCATTTCTCCAGCCCCTTTATCCAGATTCTTGATAGCCCTGGCCTGTGGACAACAAGAAATGGCCACCGGGATATTTATCAGGCATCTGAAATTGATTACCTAATTCCTAATTAGGTAATTACTAAACAGCTAAACATTGCTTATCTCAACTACTGTTGAAGTAGGTAAGTTCTCAACCACTGTCCTGTCTCTCCCTTTCTGCATTGTAAATCTACCAGCTTCAAGCTTGACCTATATACTCAATTCTTGCACAGATCCCTCTTCATTTATAAGGAGGTACTAAAAGACAGATACTGGAGGTCACTCATTAGCTGGTCTATTTTTCCTTCTCAAGGACCAGTCAAGATTCGGTCCTGAAGGAGTTGCAAGACTGTCTATCCAGCACTGGGCAGCAGAGGCAGCATTAGGTGTTTAAACCAATTTTCAGTTACATAGCATGAGGCAACAAGATTATAAGCTCATAGTCTCCCACACCAGTATGGCAGAGCCTCCCCCTCCCACAGGGAATCCACAATCAACAAAGCTCAGAGGCCTAGGGCCACTACTCAGGTCACCACACAAATTAACAGACCCTGTCTGGCTCATGGTCCATTCCTTTCTAAGCAGCTCTGACAGTTCAGCCAACCTGTTCTTCTTGGTCTGGGGACAGTGGCCCCTACATTCACCATGGCATGGCTTTGCGGTCCTCCTTACAGCTCCCTTCAGCAGAACAAGAGAATCCTGGAAAGAACCTGTAAGCTACCTCCTACTGAGCTCCTGATTGCCAAGTAGAGTCTTTCATTAGCTAGAACCACCCAGCTGGGCTTTAAGACTCTAGCAGTTACCATGTTGTGTGAACAGAAACCAAATGTCTCAGAGAGCAAAAACCCTCCAGGTTTGTCCTTCCACACTAGGGTGAGACAAAACCCTCATCTTAGAAATTTGTAGTTTATTAAAATCCTTCATTCTCCCAGAGCACTTTCTGTTCCTCCTCCAAGGCACAGGGTCCTACGTGTACACATTCCATTACACACTCAATGTCCAATGTAGCCAACGCTTTACTTCATAGCTGGGAGGTTCTGTAGCCAAATACAGGACACATTCAAACAGTAACTGTTAAACAAAAAGAGGCCATGGATTAGAACATAATAAAGGGTCCATGGGAACAGTTGGAAGCAAGAGAGTGATAGTGAAAATAATGTAATTATAGTCTCATAATATATTGTTAAGAAGTTGAAACAAGCTTCATGGTCATGTGCTCCAGAGACTAAGGATCTGGATTAGAGCACACCAAGTACAACTCACATCATTGCTCTCGGGGTATACAGTCATGTTAGGCAGGACCACACTATTTTATCCAGTTCTTTTAGTTTTCTTGAACTACTGTAACTACAGTAATTTGGTTTAATAATAAGTACAATTATTATACCGATTCTTGAAGGCATGGATGGTGTGTGTCACTACTCATTGATAATGTCCACTACTATCACAGCAGAAAAGCTTTCACCCTCTTTATTACCCATCCTTTTCTTTTGTGACTATGCTTGCTTTACAGTTGGTCAGTGAATTAAATTCTTACTCTGGTCCTACTTCACTTATAAATTGACAATAATATATGGAGAAGTTGAAGGATACTCTTTCATTAATCTATTTCTCCTTCCCACAGAGCAGTCAAGCTCCAGCTTGGAAGGGGTTGCAGGAATTGTCTTTCCAGTACTGGGTAGCAGAGGCAGGATTAGGTGTTCAAAGCAATTCTGAATAACACAGTGTGAGGGAAGCCTGAGCTACAGGAGACAATGAAATAAACCAGGTGTTCTCAATCTTCCAATGTTGTGATCCTTTAAAACAGTTCCTGTTGATGTGCTGAACCCCACTATAAAGTTATTTTCACTGCTACTTTATAACTATATTTTTGCTATTGTCATGAATTACAATATAAAGTATCTGTGCTTTCTGATGGTCTTAGGTCAGTCATATGACAGTCATTTGATCCCCAAAGGGAGCTGTGACCACCAAGGTTAAGAAACCCTGCTCTAGGGGCGGGAGAGATGGCTCAGAGGTTAAGAGCATTGACTGTTCTTCCAGAGGTCCTGAGTTCAGTTCCCAGCAACCACATGGTGGCTCACAGCCATCTGTGATGAGATCTGGTGCCCTCTTCTGGCATGCAAGAATACATTGAAGGAAAGTTGTATACAAAATAAATAAATAAATCTTAAAAAAAAAGAAACCCTGCTCTAAACTGATATAAATAAATAAACAGCACTTAAGAAAAAGGGGGAATGAAATTCTTAAACTAGGAAACATTGAAAAATATAGCCGTAGTGCATCTAAAGAAAATGAATTTTGAAAATGATACCAATAATTGATGCTTTAAAATGATAAAAAAAAAAGTAGACACTTCTCTATACTAAATTTGAAATGGAGTAAGCTCTTCCCTGATAGAGAGAATGCCATTAATAAGAGAATGTATGGCTTTGTTCCATGTAAAATGTTAGCTCCTGAGTGATGTAATGTTCCGGTGTTACAGTCAATTGCCTGTTTCTCAAACCTTTCAGCTGACTTAACTATGTCAACTAAGATTGTTCACATCTGCATAGGAGAGTTCTCTAATAGGAAACTGAATACTTAGTAGTTCAAGCTATCCTCCCGAAATTGTATACCCACCAACTCTGTCTAGTCTTCATTCACGTGGAAGGAATTAATACCTGCAGGGAAATTACAAAGAAAGTCACTCACCATGCCCCATCAGTCCTTCTTTGTAATGGAGATCCCTGCAATTCAGTGACTTCAGCTTCAGTCTGTGACCTAGCTATCATCTAGTCTGTTTCCCCCTGCAGTGAACACAGAACAATGTTCCTCCACACACAAATCCTTTCCCTGCTCTGCAATGGACAGTCCACTATGTGACTCAAACACAGTTTTAGAACTTTGTGGTGCTGCAGACATGCAATGTAAGGTTTAGAGTGTTTAGTCAAGAGGAGAACAAGGACAATGCCTTCTGGGGCTACAGACAGGGTTCAAGCACATTGCAGTCAAAATAGGAGACCTTGACTCAAAAATCACTTTTTCAAAAGACTGGAAATGAATTCTAGAATTAATATACCTTTATGGCACAACAGGACTTTATGTTGGTTGTGACCCTGTAATGGCCCCTTGAGCAGCATTTAGAAGCCTGCTTTTTAATGGAGAGATGGGCACTTGTGCTGGTTGTAAATCAGGCTTCTCTCCTTTGTTATGGGAATGTAGCTGGCCTGGGGAACCAACTTTTATATTTTATCATACTAATCTCTAACAGACATCATTAGAATACCATTACCTTTGGGGTATTTGGGATGCAGTTCTCCCTTACCTAAATTCTACTTTGTAACTTAATGTTTCCCAAGAACTGGTAATTCCTTATACCATCAATTCTACTCTTCTACATCAGGGTTTAGCAGTGGAGTGTTACTCTAGAAAGGAGATACTGTTTCCAAGCTCCACAGAATTAACTCCAGATGGATCCTAAACCGAAATACTAAATGTTCAAGGCGCAGAACTTCTGGAACCGAACAGACCAGGGCTATGTGACTTAGGCAAATCTGTATTCCATTGTGACAATACAAGCACTAAGGGAGCCCTCATTTCACAGGTGAGTCAACAGCAATGGAATTTCAAGCACAGCCCCATTCCCAAATCTCTGAACAGGAGCAGTAAGGATAGTGAAGTTACTCAGAGGCTGCCAGCCACTCAGAAATTTCAAAGAACCTTCAGAATCGTGGAGGATCACACAGGCCCTGCTGGGGCATGCAGGACCAAGAGGACTAGGCAGAAACAGGTTGAACTCTGCATCTGGTCAATGCCTCCCATGTGGCCAGAGGAGGATGCAGCACACTGTCTCCCATGGCTCAACTAGCTGCTTCTCCCCATCTGAGAATAGCCCCAAGCTCACCACATTGTCGATTTCCAGCTTGTCCATGCTCCTTGCTCAGCTTCCTGCACTCACAGCAGAGGACACGAAACCACTGACACGGACTTCTCAAGTCAAGCTTGAAAATGGCTGCCACAGGAAGAATCCTGAACAACTTCTGACTGGCAGGTCACGTGGAGGGCCTGATTGGCTAGTGAGGCCTGAGTGACAAGAGCACCTTCCATAGAGTCATACTGTGCTTAAAGACACAGCTCTACTGGGTGGTGAACGTGGTGGTGCATGCCTTTAATTCCAGCACTTGGGGGGAGGTGAATCTCTCTGATTTCAAGACCTGCCTGGTCTACAAAAGCTAGTTACAGGAAAGGCTCCAAAGCTACAGAGAAACACTGTCTCAAAAGACAATAGATAGATGGATGGAGAGGGGGAAAGAGACAAAATCCTGTCTACAACAAAATTTTAAAAAGTAAAAGAAATGGACTTTTATTCTTTTGGTTTTTCAAGACAAGGTTTCTCTGTAGCTTTGGAGCCTGTCCTGGAACTCCCTTTGTAGAACAGGCTGGACTCGAACTCACAGAGATCCACCTGCCTCTGCCTCCCGAGTGCTGGGAATAAAGGCATGTGCCATCACAGCCCGGCTTGGACATTTTTTTAGATAAGTACCATATACCAAAGTTAAATCAAGACCAGGTGAACAATTTAAATAGACCTATAAGTCTTGAAAAAATTGAAGCTCTCATCAAAAGCCTCCCAACCAAAAGAAGCCCAGAACCAGATTGTTTTAATGCAGAATTCCACCAGAACTCCCAAGAAGAGCTAATACATATACTCCTTAATGTGTTTCACATGATAGAAACAGAAGAGTCATTGCCAAACTCTTTTCATGAAGTTACAGTTACTCTGATACCAAAACCACACAAAGGCTCAACCAAGAAAGAGAATTATAGGACAATTTCACTCATGAACATCGATGCAAAAATTCTCAATAAAATACTGGCAAACTGAATTCAGGAACACATCAATAAAATTATCCATTATGATCAAGTAGGCTTCATCCCATAGACGCAGGGCTGGCTCGACATATAAAAATCTATCAATGAAATCCATCATATAAATAAACTGAAAGAAAAAACCCATATGATCATTTCATTAGATGCTGAAAGCGCATTGGAGAAAATTCAACACCTCTTTTTGATGAAAGTCTTGGAGAGTCTAGCGATACAAGGATCATACCTAAATATAATAAAAGCAATATACAGCAAGCCAACAGCTAACATCAAAAAATGGAGAGTAACTCAAAGCCATTCCACTAAAATCAGGAACAAGACAAGGCTGTCCACTCTCTCCATATCTCTCTTCAATACAGTGCTTAAAGTTCTAACAATAGCAACAAGTCAACATAAGGAGATCAAGGGGATTCGAATTGGAGAGCAAGAAGTCAGATGATATTATAGTGTACATCAGTGACCCCTAAAAAATCTACCAAAGAAATCCTACAGCTGGTAAATACCTTCAGTGATGTGGCAGGATACAAGAGCAACTCAAAAGCGTCAGTAGCCCTTCTATGCACAAAGAACAAAGAAGCAGAGAGGGAAATCAGAGAAACATAACTTTTCATGATAGCCACAAATAGCATAAAGTATCTTGGGGTAACTCTAACCAAGGAAGTGAGAGATCTATTTGACAAGAACTTTAAGTCTTTGGAGAAAGAAACTGAAGAGCACACCGGAAAATGGAAGGATCTCTCATGCTCTTGAATTGGGAGCATCAACATAGTAAAAATGGCAATTCTACCAAAGGCAAGCTATAGATTCAATACAATCTTCATCAAAACACCAACAAAATTCTTCACAGACCTTGAGAGAATAATAATCAACTTTATATGGAAAAACAAAAAGCAAAGGATAGCCAAAACAAACCTATACAATAAAGGAACTTCGAGAGGCATTACCATCTCTGATTTCATACTCTATTACAGAGCTACAGTAATGAAAACAGCTTGGTATTGGCATAAAAACAGAGACATTGACTAATGGAATCAAATCAAAAACCCGGATATTTATTCACAAATCTATGAACACTTGATTTTTGAAAAAGGACCTAAATTATACAATGGAAGAAAGAGAGAATCTTTAACAAATGGTGATTTTATAACTGGATGTCAACCTGTAGAAGAATGTAAGCTCTCCTACACTGGTGGGTTGGGTCGCTGCTCAGAGGCTGTGGAATGCTATGAGCTCTAAGCTGGGTGGTGGATGCCTGCCTCATATCACACAGCAGAACTATTCAGGGCCACGTGTGCATGGAGCTGGCCAGGCCAGGCAGAAATACAAGGCAAGTGATTTACAGCTTGCCACAATCAATGAGTTGTACAGCAATTGGTTGATTCAGAATGAACAGAACAGGATTGCGTGATTTGGGGTGGGAGTGCTCTGGCAGACTAATGAGCCCATGCCTGGCTGTCTTGGTGCTGGGCAAGTTTGGAGGGAGCCTGGCTGGAAGCTACTGGCCTTAGCTCTCAGAGAGTGCCCTGGGAGTGCATACCCATACCTGGTGAGAGCTGGGGCAAGGGGCAAGAAGGTGCTCCCACCTACTATCCTCCCGTGCTACTTTTCTTCTGACCCGGGGCAACTTTTCCCGGGATAGAGTTTTCCTAATTTTTCCTGCCATATTTGTGGAGCGGGAATTTCAAAAGATGGAGTTTGAGCATGTTAGTACCTAGACTCGAAGAGGGTGGCCATCCATGAGGGCTGGATCAGGCAACTGCTGGGTTAGTTCCAAATGATGATGTGAGAATTTACAAAGGTCTTTATTATGGGGATTTGATGGGAAATGCAGTCTTATGAATACAGGACAAGGAGGAAACCACGATAGGTCCAGTTGTCACGTCCTGCATTCTGCCCAGGGGAGATGTCAACAACTACAAGACTTGCTTCTCTGACCTCCCAAAAGAGCTGGAGCCCCTCCTCAGTTCTACCTGTCACTACCCAGAGAAAGCCACGCCCATAGGGCTTATGGCACCAAAGTCAATGGCTAAAGGGACTGAATTCTCACAACACAACCCCCTTCAAATGAAAACAAACATTTATAAACAATATTTTGGAAATTTGGGTGCAGTTCTCTATACTACTTGCTGGTGAATGGGGACCCTGATAATCTTATGGGGATCCTGAGAAAATGTAGAATTATAGCTAAATCTTGGCTATTATCGTCTGTGAGGATGCATTGCTTCTGTCAGTGCCTTGAAGCTGTTCTGGATGTTGGATCACCTGAGCCATGGCTCAGAGGAACCTCTCAGGGGCTCTTGCTTGATTACACCATATTAGCCCAGAAGGAATCTACAACTTCTCATCTTCTGTGGAAACAAAAGCAGAACCTGCCTTGCCAAAACAACATTTTCTTAGACTCAGGTTTTGAAGTCCAGGTACCTTTATAAGCCTGGCGGTGATAGTACACGACTTTAATCCCAGCACTCAGGAGGCAGAGGCAGGCCAGCCTGGTCTACAAGAGCTAGTTCCAGGACAGGCTCCAAAGCTACGGAGAAAACTGATCTTGAAAAAACAACAACAAAAAATTGTTTATGTTGATTTAGCTTAGCAGTTCCTACAATCAAATGTCTCTTTGCTCTTAGTTCATCAACAATCAAAAAATTCAAGGAAAACTAAATAGTATACACAATCCAGACCCTATGTGTATTTTCCACCTTTATGTGCTTGTTTTTATTATCCTGTTGTCATTTTTAGAACCTCAGTTTATTATCTTTAAATTATTCTTTGAATCTATGACTCTATCCTTTATCCTCTCTCTCCCAAATCTTTGCACATTTATCAAACACATTGTGAACTATTTAGAGGCCTTTTTGTCTGAATCTATCTTTATTGTGTTGATGTAATTATTTTCTAACCAGGAAAATTTTTTAAAGTGCTAAGAGGGTGTGGCTAGGACCAATGGCTTGGCTTTGGCTTTTGGCTCCACCCCTTGCAGGTTTCCAACATAGCAGAGGCACTTTCCCTGCAAACTCTGGGAGCCACAACTAATTGCCCCAACTCTAGGGAACAGTAGTAAGGCTGCAGCTTCGTTCTTAGTCGCACAGCAGTGCTCAAAGCCACAGGTTGTGGCTGGGAGAAGCCTCTTTGTACCACAGCTGTGAAAAACCATGGGAGTCAGCCATTTAGCCTGCAATCTAGTGCAAAGGTAGCAGTGAATTAAAACTTCTCTATACTGCCACAGCCTGCATGAGAAACTAGGAAATCTAGTGAGGCTCCATTTTTGTGTGTTTAGAACCCTTTGAAAGACTTTTTAGGTTTTATGTGAATCCATGCCATATGTTGGGCACCATTTTTTTGTTTGCTTGTTTGGTTGATTCTTTTTTTGGCCTATTTGTCTTTTGGTGGGCACCTTTTGTAATTGGAGGTTTCTCTCCTGCCCACCAGTTCCCGAATAACCACTCTGAGGCTTAATATTAACTGCAAAGAATTTGGCCTATTAGTTCAGGCTTATCATTAATTATATCTTACAATTAACTAGCTCTTAAATTAATCTATTTCTACTATTCTATATTTTACAAAGAAGCTCTCATCTTGATTCTCCCACTGCTGCCGGCATCTTCCAGACTCCACCTTCTTTTTCCCTCTCTGTCTGTTTGGATTTCCCACCTGGCTCTATTCTACCTGTCTATTGGCAAAATCAGCTTCTTTATTAACCAATAATAATAAAACACCTTCACAGCGTATAGAAGGACATGCCTCATCAGGTCACTTATTTTTCAGTTGGATTTAGTCATATCTAAAGAACAAAGTTTATGCTTACATGAAACACATTATCTTTGCCAGGAAAAGAGGCCACTTCTTGCTCCACTCGATTTAGCAGTGCCCATAGAATAGTATTACTGCTGATCGTGTTGGTGGTAACAGTGATTATAGAGTAGTGGTAGTCATGGTAGTTTATTCCTTATGTGGTCTAGCTGGTGGTGGTAGAGGTAGTGGTGGTGCTCATAGTGGTGGTTTGTGGTAGTTTTAGTGGTTGTGCAGTGATGCTGGTGGTATTGATGGTGGTGCTGGTGGTGGTTGAAGTGGTGGTGGGTTTTAATGAAGTAGGTAGTTAGTGATGGTTATGGCACTGATGGCATTGGTGGTAGTGGTGGTGGAGGTGGTGGTTGTGGTAGAAGTAGTGGTGGTTTTAAAGGTGTAGGTAGTAGTGGTAGTTGTAGTATTAGTGTTACTGGTGGTAGTGGTGGTGGTTGTTGGTGCTTGTCTAGGTTGTAGTGTTATGGTAGTGGTAGTTCTGGTAATGTTGTTGGTTGTAGTGCTTCTGGTGGTACTAGTAGTGGTTTTGGTTGTGGTGCTGGTGTTTGCTGTGTTTTTTTGTGGTAATGGTAGATGTAGCTGTGGTGATAGTGTTTTGTTGGTGTTGGTAGTGGTATTGCTGATAGTAGAGTTGGTGGGTGGTGATAGTGGTTGTGCCAGTGGTGGTGGTTGTGATGGTGGTGGTGGTTATGGTAGTAGCAGTGATGGTAATGACAGTTGTGTTAGTGCTGGTAGTGATTGTGTTAGTGGTCATGGCATTAATGGTGTTGTTGGTGGTTGTGATGGTATTGGTTGTTTTGGCAGCTGTAGCAGTGGTAGTGATATTGTTGTTAGTAGTGGAAATGTTGGTCAGAGTGCTGGTGTTTGCGCTCATGTTGGTGTTGCAATGTGGTTGTGGTATATATGCTGGTACTATTTGTTGTGGTAATGATGGTAGTTGTGGTGGTGCTGCTGCTCTTGATAATGGTAGTGTTGGTGATGGTAATTTTTGTTGAGAGGCTGTGGTAGTAGTGGTCATACTCTTTGGTTGATGGGTGGTGGTTGTGGTGGTGGTTGAGGTGATTGTGACAATGGTGTTTGTGGTGACAGGGGTGGTGATATTTTTGGTGGTGTTAGAAGTGGTAGAGTTATTGGTTGGTTGTGGTAATAGTGGTTATATTATAGTGGTGCAGGTGGAGTTGGTGGTAGTTGTAATACTGGGTGGTTGTGGTATTGGTGTAAATGGTGGCTGTATTTGTTATGGTAGTTGTAGTAGTGGTTGTGGTATTGCAGTTGGTAGTTGTGGTAGTAATGCTGATAATGGTGGTGTTGTAATGTTATTGGTGGGTAGGTAAATGGTGGTTATTGTGGTAGTGATTTTGGTTCTGGAGGTGGTCATTATGGTGTTGCTGATGGTAGTTGTGGTAGTGTTGTTTGTTGTAGTTGTGGTAGAGATGGTGATGGTGGGGAAAAGGGTGGTAGTGGTGGTGTTAGTAGTAATGGTGATGGTGCTAATAGTGGTTTGTGGCAGTGGTGATGTTGATGATTAGTGTGAGTGATATTGATAGTGGTGTAGGAGGTCCTTCTGTTTATGTATTGCTTTAATTCTTTAACAATAAAGAAACTGTTTGGCCTGATAAGGCAGAACTTAGGTAGGTGGAGAAGACAGAACTAAATTCTGGGAGGAAGAAAGTAGAGTCAGAGAGCTGCCATGGAGACGCCAGGTCAGACATGCTAAAAATCTTTCCCTGTAAGCCACGACCTTGTGGTGAACACAGATTATTAGAAATGGGTTAAATCAAGATGTAAGAATTAGCCAAAATGAGGCTATAGATAATGGGCCAGGCAGTGTTTAAATGAATACAGGTTTTGTGTGGTTATTTTGGGTGTATGCTAGCTGAGCAGCTGGGACCAAAAGCAGGCACTTTCTCCTTGCAACAGTTAGTGGTCATCATGGTAGTGCTGGTTGTGGTGGTGGGAGAAATGGTTCTGATGGTGATATTGATGGTGGTGCCGTTGTTGATGGTATGGCAGTGGTGGTGATGCTGGTGGTATTGTAATGGCTATACCAGTGGTGGTGGTAGTAGTGTTGTTTGTGATAGTAGTGGTAGTAGTGATGGTGGTGGTGATGACTGTATTGGTATTGGTGGTTTTAGTGGCTGTATCATGGTGAAGGTTGTGGTAGTAGAGCTAGTGTGTGTAGTTACTAATACTTATGGTAATGGCAGTAGGGGTAGATTTGATAGGGGTGATGGTTGTCATGGTGGTGGTTATCCTGTTGATGTTGTTGGTGGTGGTGGTAGTGTTGTTGTTATTGGTGGTGGTTGTTGTAGTGATGCTTTTTTTAGTGGTGGTAGTGGTGGCTGTGATATTAGTTGTGGTCATCATGGAGGTAGTGATTATGGTGGTAGTAGTAATTGTTGCGGTAGTGATGGTCATGATGGTGGTGGTGATATTGATGGTGGTAGTAGTTGTGGTATGGCAGGTGGTTGTGATGCTGGTGATTGTGATAGTATAAGTGGTGGCGATTGATAGTATTGGTAGTGGTAGTAGTAATGGTGGTGATAGTAGTAGTGTTGTTTGTTGTTTTTGAGCAGTGCTGATAGTGGTGGTAAGATGATTGTTGCTGTGGTAATGGTGAAAATTATGTTTGTGATAGTTCTGATTTGGGTAATGACAGTGGTGGCAGTGATTGTGTTGTTGGTTAGTGTACTGATTATGGTGGTAGTGGTGTGTAGATGGTGATGGTAGTGCTAGTTGTTTTGGTAGTGGTGGTTGTAATGTTTGCAGATGTGGTAGTGGTTGTGGTCATATCAGTAGTTGTGCTGTTTGTCGTAGTGTTAGTGGTAGTTGTGGCAGTGTTGGATGGTGGTGGTAGTATTGATGGTAGTAGTTGTGTGGTAGTAGTGGTGGTAACAATCTTTGTAGTAGTGGTTGTGCTGGTGTTGGTAGTGGTGCTAGCGTTGCTGCTGGTGGTAATGGTGTTGTGAGTGTCATGATGTTGGTGGTGGTAATGCCGATGGTGGGCAGTTCTAATGGTTCTGGTGGTGTTGGTAGTAGTAGTATTTGTGGTGTTGATGGTAACAGTGAAGTGGTTGGTTATGGTAATGTTGGTAGTAGCGGTAGTGGTTGTAATGGTTTGGTGGTGGTGATAGTGGTGGAGGTAGTGGTAGTTATGGTAGTCGTGTGGCTCTTTGCTGCCTTTATGATTAGCACACTCTTATATGGCAAATGCTGATGATGATGCTGACAAGGGAAGCCATCAACTTCAGTTTCACTCAGGGTTTCCTGCCTTTTACTAACTTCCCTTAATCACTTTAAACATGGGACTTGAACAGTTTTTTTTTTCTTTTGTTTGTTCGTCCAGGTCCTGTATGATGGTTATATTCTTCTGATAGACATTTCACATAGCTCTGTCCAGTTTCTCCAACTGCTATGTAAACATGTTTCCCTTTTTTTTGCCTGTTCACTGCAGGGATGTCCTGTGAGTCTTTTGACATTTGTTTATTTTGAGACAGGGTTTTCCTGTACAGCCAAGGCTGACCTCAAGTCTGTAATCCTCCTGCCTCAGTCTCATGGGTATTGTTGATAGAGATGTGAGACACCATACCTGTCCTGTTTGACATCTTCATCATTGTTGCTCTGCACAGCATAGACTAAGCAAATGTAGTGAGGAATGCAGGTAGGGATTCACTGCATGTGGGGCATCATGGGTATCTGGAAGCACTGCATCAGATCTGCACAGACTGCTCTACTCCTGTTTGTGCTTGCTTTCCTGGGGGAGTCTGCAAATGTCTTCACCCTAAATAACTACGGGCAACTACGGAAGCTGAGAGCAGGAGATCACCCTGGCTTTTTGACTCTGATAATTTCATGAGATCAGTCATGGAGGTTTTTGCTTTTGGTATTACAGGGCACTCCAAAAGTTTCATATTTTGAGCTGCGTGTGATGGCTCTAGCCTGTCTTCTCAGCGCTCTCAAGGATGAAGCAGGAGGATTGCCCTGAGCTCCAGTCAGCTTGGGCAGCAGAATGAAACTTAATCTCAAAATAAAAAGCAAACAAAATGAGCCAGGAGTGGTGGGGCATATTTGTCATCTCAATACTTGGGAAGTGGCGGCAGAAATATGAGGAGTTCAAGGATATCCATAGCTTCCAGCATACTTGAACTATTTGAGTCCTGTATCAAAACCAGTTTCAGATTTTGAAATTTTGTTGGAATCTTGGTTGTTTTCATTTTTTCTTATAAGTATTGTTATGATGAATACGTTTTTGGCTTAAATTTCTTATTTTTACTTCTTTCCCCAAGGCTATGTCTGAAAGCTAACAAGTAATTTGTTATAGTTACCTAGTCTCTTGCATAATTTCAAATCATATTTGAAATTTATTTAAATGACATGAATTCCCAATAGTATAGCAAAGAAAAGGATTTTGAAATGGTTGGTGAAGTGGCTATTGTTTCAGCAAAGGTAGGTGTAAGGAACACCTTAGTTGTGTGTGTGTGTAGGTGAACTCTCTGTGGTGTCTGTGTGTGTGTTTGTGTAGGTGAACTCATATGTGGTGTTTATCTTTGTGTGTGTATGTGAACTCAACTTTGATGTTTGTATGTTGCTATGGGATTCCCCTCTGTATGCTGTGAATATGTTTTGTTTCTATTGGTTGATAAAGAAGCTTCCTTGGCCCATGGCAGGGCAGAATGTAGCTAGGTGGGAAATCCAAACAGGGATACAGAAAGAAAGAAGGGGGAGTCAGGAAGATGCCAGAAGCTGCTGGAACAATAAGATGTACTAGAGAACAGGTAATGCCACAAAGCCACGAAACACAGATTATTAGAAAAAGGGTAGTTTATATGTAGACTTAGTCAGTAAGAAGCCTGAGCCATAGGCAAAACAATTATATTTAATATTAAGCCTCTGAGTGATTATTTTATAAGAAGCCATGGGGACTGGTGAACAGGAAAAAACTGCTCTAATAGGAGCGGGTGGGACAGAGAAAAGTCTCCAGCTAGTGTGTGTGTGTGTGTGTGTGTGTGTGTGTGTGTGTGTGTGAGAGAGAGAGAGAGAGAGAGAGAGAGAGAGAGAGAGAGAGAGAGAGAGAGAGAGAGAAAGAGAGAGAGATTTTATGTAAGTAAATGCACATGTTTGGTGCTGGGAATGGATGTAGGACTTCTCAGGTACTAGGTAAGCACTCTACCCCCTGAGCTTCATTTCCAGCCCATTTATCTTTCCAATGTGCCCCCAGTGAAAACCATTAAGATTCCTTAGGTGTAATATACCTCAGTGATAAAGCACTTGCCTAGAATGTTAAAGGCTCTGGGCTCCATTGCTAATGCTGAAAAGAGAAGGATGAGGAGATGATGGAGAAGGAACAGAAGAGGTTCCCTACCCATAGACCTGTCTGATGAAGGTAAAGATAAGGTATTATGCTCCAGAAAGGTAAGATTCTGCTTGTTTCCATAAAGAAAAATAAAACAAAACAGGTGAGTTTCAGGAAGCAAGAGAAATTCCAGAATCTTAAAATTAGAGCAGTGTCTGGGTAGTGTTGTTGCAGGTCAAGCCACAGTTCAGTTCCAGGTGAAGCACAGAAGACTGAAGGACAATGCAAATAAAGAAATCCCACACTAGCTCCAAATGGGGTATAATAAGGGTTTCTTTATTTAGGGGGAACTCATAGATCCCAGGCCTCTGTATGAATCAGGAACAGGAATTGAACCCAGAATTCAGGTGAGAGAGAGAGAAGAGAGAGAACAAGCTAGCAGGCATGCATTTTCTTGGTTCCCAAGGCCATGCCTAAACTGGTGCAGCCTCTCAAAGGCCATTGGCTGAAGAAGGTTTTCCATCTGAAGACCTATAGCACAGAGGGAAGGGCTTCCCCCTCCCCATAAGCAGGGGCCATTGAATGTGACTGAGGCTATTGAGAAAGGCCTTCAGTTCAATTCCCAAGCCCCCTACCCACCAAAGGAAGAAAAAATATTTCATTCAGCTTATAAATATCATTGTCTGAGTGGTGAAGAGCATTGGCTGTTCTGTAGAGGAAAAGGGTCTGATTCCCAGCACTCGTATGTGCCTCAAAACCACCCATAACTCCAGTTCTAGGGGATCCAAAGCCCTCTTCTGACTTCTGAGCACCATGCACACATGTGGCATGAATTCATACATGTAGGCAAAATATACATACATATATAACAAATCTAAAAATTTAAAGAAACAAACATCATTGCCTGGGAGCCAGGGAGCTACTGTAAAAAGTCCACCGGCCAAGCCTGTTGGGAGCTGGTAGGGCTCTGAGGTTCTGAGCCTCAGAGCAGGTCCTGGAATCCACTCATATCTTCTGCTTAGGTTTTCCTATTGCCAGGTGAAATTTCCATCTTCTTGAAAAATCCCTCTGTGTCTTTTCTTTTTTTAAAAAAATATTATTTATTTATTTAGTTAGTTACTTACTTATTTATTTATTTATTATGTATACAATATTCTGTCTGTGTGTATGTCTACAGGCCAGAAGAGGGCACCAGACCTCATTACAGATGGTTGTGAGCCACCATGTGGTTGCCGGGAATTGAACTCAGGACCTTTGGAAGAACAGACAATGCGCTTAACCACTGAGCCATCTCTCCAGCCCCCTCTGTGTCTTTTCTGAGTCTCAATTTTAGCTTCTGTTGAAAAAGTTTGTCATCTTGGTTCTGCTAGCTGACTTCAGCCCTGACTTCCCATGGCTGAGTCTTCTCAGCACTGCAGCTCCCAGGCTAGTGCTGGAGTTTGTGTTTAACTGAGCTCTTCTCCTTTTTCAAGATGCAAAGACAGAAACTGTAGCTTCCTTTCTGACCAGTTGTCATCTGACAAGATGCTGTTGACATTACTGATATGGAATTCATGTTGGTGCAACTGAAAACCGGGGCTTGGAGAGTTGGCTCAGCGATTAAGAGCACTTACTGTTCTTGCAGAGTATCTGACATTGGTTCCCAGCACCAGGATGACTCACAACTCTCCTGAGGACTCAACACCCTCTTCTGGTCTCCAAGGACACCAGGAATACACACACTGCACATACGCACATATGGGCAGAAGATTCAGATGCAAAAATTAAAAAATAAATCTTAAAACATAAGATTAAAAACTTTTATGCACTCATACATAGATTTAATTCATTCCTTCATTTACTCTCTGATTACACTTTAGTTTCCTAAATGGTTCCAGATACTGAGCTCTGTATCAGGTACCAGATATACTAACAATGGAAATGTGATAGTTCCTAAGGAGCTCTCAGATTTGTGAGAAAGACAGTTAAATACATGGGAGGTTACAGATTTAAAAACAGAGGGCATTAGGAATACAAGGAAGGGTTTTCTACTCAAACTGGAGTGGTGGTACTGAGGCGAGGTAGAGAATTTTACTGTGTAGCACTGACTGGCCTGGAACTCTTTAGGTAGATTAGGCTGCCTTTGAACACACAGAGATCCTCCTGGCTCTGCCTCCTGAGACTGAGATTAAAGGCATGCACCACAATGCTGAGCCTGCTGTGCTATTTTTAAGGAGCTGATTTCTCAAGAAGGAATAGAAGCAGAAGGGCCTTTTAGGCACAACATGTGTTGTCCATGATAGGAGGCTAGGAGCTGCAAGTAGCTGTGTATGTTGCAACAGAGCACATGAGGACATGGGTCAAAATGGAACAGGGCAGATATCGTGGGACTAAACACTGGGTTGAGAAATTTGTGTTTAGAGCTGGAGAGATGGTTCAGTGATTAAGATCACTGGCTGCTCTTCCAGAGGACTTAATATCTATCCCAAGTACCCAGGTGGTGGCTCACAATCACCTGTAACTCTAGTTCCAGGGGACCCAGTGTCTTCTTCTGGCTTCCCCAGGCATGAAGCAGGCACGCAGTGCACAGATAGGCATGGCGTCAGCCCACCCACATTCCTAAATATATAATAACTTAAAAAGTTTAGGTTTTTATCCTCAAGGTCATGGAACACATCAAATAAATAATAAAAATAGTTTTAAGGAAGACATGCAATGACTAGAAAAAAAATTTTGTTTTATAATCAATACTGATTCCCTTCCAGCAGAAAATGTACATTTCTCCCATTGTTCCCTGGACCTGTGACAGTGAATGACAGTGTACAGGCACTGTGACACTTGTTGCATGAACTGGAAACATTTCTTTAGCCAGCAGCTTGGTTCATGGAATGCTCTCTGGAGGTTGATTGGGTGTTTGCCTCTCTGTCAGAGGCCTCATCTGCAGTCTGACAGGGCTCCTGGCAAAGCTAAGGATAACCGCACAAACAGCTGGAGGTGTGGGAAGTTGCCATTCTGGGAACTTCTTGGAATACTTATCACTTCCACTACACAGCTTCACTGGGGCTCTGGCCCGGGTTGTAAAATGTGCGGGCTTCCCTCTGTCACCCACCCCTGTAGAAACGGCTCTTATTCCTCCTCACACGCTCCAAGCTATGGGTAAAATAGACAATTCAATGTTTTCTGTACTTTAAGAAATATTTCATTCTTCATTAGAGACAACATCTTCGACTCTAGCCAGAAAAGCAAGACTTTGGGTAAATATTATGGCTTCAAGTGTAGTGTTTTTATGTCATCCTGAGCTTGTGAATGAGTGGGTCTCTGTATTTTTTGTCTATTTCTTGTGTATTTTCTAAAGTAGGTTCTTTTCCTTTCAATGGTTTATTTTGTCCTATTCTGATGTGTTACATTTGCTTTATCTCAAATTTTATTTTATTGTTATTCCCTAGAAGTCTGTTTGGTTCGAATGAGGGGCAGAAAGGGAATAGATCTGGATAGCAGGGTGTAGGGAGGGACCGGAAGGAGTAGAGAGTGGAAACCCTTAATCAGGCTATATATGTGAAAGAAAACGACCCATTTTCAGTAACAGAAAAAAATGAAATGCATCTCCTATGACGTTATTATTATTATTTTTCCATGGCCTCCTGGAATCCTGCTCTTTTTGTTTCTTTCAGATTTATTTATTTTATTTTATGTGTATGGGTGTCCTGTCCAAATGTAGGTATGTGCACCATCTTCAGTGCCTGATGTCCAGAGGTCAAATGAGGGTGTCAGATCAGTTATGGATGGATGTGAGTCTTCATGTGAGTGCTGGAAATGGAATCCAGGCCTGCATGTATGGCCTGTGCTCGTACCCACTAAGCAACCCCTCCAGCCCCAGCAGTGCCCTTTTCATGAAGCCCTTTGGAAGACAACAATTTCTTCCTGCTGTAAACAGGTCAAGTTTGAGACAGGTTGGTGGCATTCAATGCTAGCTTGTGTGTATTGTATATGGGTTATTGTTCTACATGCTCCTGAAGGAGGGAACTGCACATGGTTTAGCTAGGAGCATTATGTGACTTCTAGTGCAGGGTCATGCAAATGTTGAATGAATTGTTTTGCTGAATTATACTTTTATGTGCAATGGTGAAGTGTCCAGAGATTCAGTGACACATTATTCTGGGTGTTTCTGTGAGGTAGGTTTGGATGAAATTAACATTTAAATGGGTCCATTGGGTATAGGCAATAGCTAACATGGGTGGGGCTTATGCAATCAGTTGAAGACCCCAGTAGAAATAAATGCTTAACCCTTTCCTGGCTTAGAGAGTTGCTCTGTCTATCTCTAAACTGAGGTTTTGGTTTTATTTTTTCCTGCTTCAGACTCAGTTTGAAATGTCACTTCTCCCTGGATCTTGAGCCTGCTAGCCTCTGGGCAGAAACCATTAAAGCTCTCTTGTATGTCTAGCTTGCTGGCCTACCTTGATCCATGATCCTATTGTTGAGTTTCTAGAGAGTCCAAATGATAACACTTAGCATTTGGACATTAGAATTATTTCAGAGAAGGAAGAAGAATTTTATCTACCATACCTTGGCCTGCATT
The DNA here is from genome assembly GCA_963919715.1 of Microtus obscurus. NCBI lineage: Eukaryota > Metazoa > Chordata > Mammalia > Rodentia > Cricetidae > Microtus > Microtus obscurus. The sequence goes on along the minus strand of CAWTZC010001850.1, from coordinate 65,327 downwards.
GATAGAAGGCAGTTTTGAAACAATGCTAATCTTTGATGCTGTAAGACTTTAAAACAATCCTGAAGCCATTTTTGACAGTTCTGAATCCTCTCAGCCTCTGTGCCATAGTGCTTCCCCTCCTCCCCTGGGAACCAAGGACCTAACAGCTACACTCGCACATACTCAGTTCCTAAACAATTACCCATATACATATGCTTTGGTTCAGTCCCCTGGGAAACAGGGTCAAAATGACCTCTTACCTCATCTGATCTGGCAACAGCTCTCTAGTCAATTATTGATAATAGCCCTTTCGAATAAGCCAATCAGAATAGTCAAAGAACAACCCCCCTTGCTTCTGTGGGCCCTTTAAAAGTAGTCTGTACCAGCTATTCGAGGTCCCTTGGCTTCCCGAATGCTGGAGGACCCTGTCATGACAAAATTAATAAAACCCTCATGCTTTTGCATTGGCTGTGGTGTGTGGTCTCTGGGGGCGACTCCTTCTCGGTGTTTGGACACTAGAGTCCAACATTTGATTCCCTGACCGGGAATCGAGTCGCTCCCAGACACACTTTAGACCCAACTGGAGGTATAAAGAAACGAGCTCATTTTTATGTCTGTCTGTTTGTGTATTGTGTTTCTGTTTCTGTGTAATTGTGAATTAGTAATCTGAGAATTGTACTTGCGCAGGGTCTGTATTGAAACGGGGCTAAGGGAGGAGGCAGACGTGTCTTGAGATCCCTTGCCCTAGCCCTGGAAGACATTTCATGGGCATTTATGAGAGGAAGGGGCAACCAGGTCGCCCTAATCTCCAGGGGAGATATGATCCTCCATGTGTATTTTTGGATCTGTTGCCACGCGGCTTCTGATTTTGAGTCTATGTCTGTCTTTTTGTTCTTGTGTATTTTCAGTTCTACACCAGAGTGGTGGTGAGAGCACCAGCTTCTGGTTTTGAGTTTATGTCTGTCTCTTTGTATTTTTTGTTTTTGTATGTCGGTTTGTCTTTGTTAAAATCCACCTGCAGAGCCGGGCGGTGGTGGCGCACGCCTTTAATCCCAGCACTCGGGAGGCAGAGGCAGGCGGATCTCTGTGAGTTCGAGTCCAGCCTGGTCTACAAAGGGAGTTCCAGGACAGGCTCCAAAACCACAGAGAAACCCTGTCTCGAAAAACCAAAAAAAAAAAAAAAAAAAAAAAAAAAAAAAAAAAAAAAAAACAAGCAAAAAAAAAAATCCACCTGCAGGAATTCAGAAACTGGCACCGCCCCCCCCCCCTCCCGGCCATCATCAGTTCCCTGATTCCGAAAGCAGCCCCGCTGCTGGAGGAGGTGATGGCTGTCCCTCCCCAAGCCCTTTGTCTTCTCTCTTTCCTGTACAGGAGCAAAAGAACCCAGAATCCAGGCGCCTCTGGTTCTTCCTGATATCCAGCCGAGCATGACAGACTTCTCCCTCCTCCTCCCCCGAAGGAAGCACTTTGTTCCTGAGGAGCCCCGCTGGTTGGGCCCTAGCCCTGAAAACTTCAGTACTCAGCATCTACGCTGGGACAGGGGAAAAATGAGAATGACTTCCCAAGCATTTCCCCTTCACTCACTAGCAGGCCAATTACAATACTGCCTTTTTCTGCTTCTAATCTTTACTTACAACCCTTCCTTTTCTCGGGACCCTCAGGCCGTGACCAGGCTTATAGAATCTGTTCTGGTTATTCATCAGCCCACCTGGGATGATTGCCAGCAGCTCTTACAGGTGCTCCTAACCACAGAGAAAAAAAAGAATGTCCCAGGAGCTGACAGCAGGCCAACCCAATCACCGAACGAGATAGAGGATGGGCCTTCAATATTCCAGCTGGTAGGGAGCAGCTCTGTCTTTATTGCCAGAGTCCAGTTGGCGGGTCTAAAGAAAAAAAAAGGAGGGGGGGTTGCAAAGCACCCCACTAATTTGCTAATTTGGCTAAGGTAAGAGCAATAGTGCAAAGGTCTGGTAGTACTCCTACAGGATATTTAGAAAGACTATTGGAGGGGTACAGGATGTACACCCCTTTTGATCCCATAGCAGCAGATCGCCAAGCCAATGTAATGATGTCTTTTATAAGCCAGTCAGCATCAGACATTCGTAGCAAGTTTCAGAGAATGGAGGGACTATGGAGATGCTCCCTCCAGGACTTAATAAAAAAAAATTAGACAGATAGGGAGGCAACAGAAGACGACAGCTGCAGAGACTGCACACCTCAGACAGAGCAGCTCCTGAGTGGCCAAATGCAGACTTCAGTGAGGAGTGGCCCTACAGGACTTTCCCAAAGCAGCTGCTGAGCAGAAGCTGGTCGGAGAATGGCGCGAGCACAGCCAGGTACTGAAGCGGCACTCTGCCCACCTGAGAGGCCAGTGCAGCAGCCACAGTGATAGTACTGAAATCCCCCCCCCCATTGCTTACGCTGTGCACCCAGGTGTCCTTGTCTGGGGTGTACGGAGAAAAAAGGGGAGGGGTTCCCCTTCGCTATGTCTAAAGCATTTGACTATGGACACAAGAACTGCTGATTATTCCTGAGTGTCCCACACTTTTATTACAAAAAGACCTGTTGGAGACTTTGACTTCCCCTACTGTTCTCCAGGGCTGTAAAGAAAAGCAGGCTGCTCTCTGCCTTCGCCATGCCCACCTCGCTGAGGAAAGTTTTGCAGTCATTGCCAGCTAAATACTCCTCCCAGCTGCCTTTGTCACAGCCCAAGCCTGGGAACTCTGCTTACAGCCACCTGCCCCCCCCTGCAGGTAGCAACTGACTGAAGCGAGGAGGGGCCCTGGAGATGCTGGAGCCCAATTCCAAACAGCCTTCCCAAGCTGCTTGCAAGTTTCACAGAGCCCAGCTCCCAGACCGCAGCTATGGGAAGCTTGGGGTACTGCAATGCCCAAGCAGAGCCGGTTTTGGTGGCGTGTGCTGGTAGGATTTGCTGAAGAAGACAGGGCAGCAATGGTGAATGAGCTGAGCAGCCTACTTAAAGGGACATTGGCTGAAAGGCAGAGAAGCTTTTTCTTACCAGGACTAAGAAGATCAAAGAAGAAATCTTCTCGAGGTTTGGCCTGCTCAAGATAATCGAGGTTGATGGTAAAACTGCCTTGTTGCTCAGAAAAGTCAGGGCATAGGTAAGACTGGGGAAAATTACGTTGTGCATACAGACCCCAGAATTCAGGACAGGTAAAAAGAATAAATAAAAACCATTACCAAATTAGCCTTTGGAATCTGGCACTAGAGACTGGGTACAGCTCCTTCCCCTAGCCCTGTTCTGTGTACGAAACACCCTGTCTCAGCTTGGACTAACCCCCTATGAGATCCAATATGGGGGACCCCCCTCTTAGTTTACTAAGGCCCCCATAACCCATTTGCTCACAAACCCGATCTGCAGGCATGGTTGAAGGCTCTCCAGATTTCCGAGCCCAGGCATAGAGACCCCTGACCACCCTGACACCTGGAATCTCACATTCGTTCCAGAATTGATGCCTGGGGTATATCTGGAGGGACATGAGGAAAGCTACAGCACCCCACAGCCAGAACAGCAGCTGCCTGCTCATACCTGCAATCCACGCCTACTCAAGCCCTTGCTTTGATACCCCTGCCCTCACCCCTGATTTCTGTCAACTAGTAGCAGGGCTAGCCTCCTGGGATATCCGAGATGCATATCCCCCACAGCTGCCCCTGGAGGCTGGCAGATTTTCTCCTGGAGAAAATATTTGGACACGGGGGTTCAGACATCTCCCCCACTTGTCTCCCAGGGGCGAGAAGCGGGACTGTCTCTATGGGTGTTGGGAAGGACTTGGGAAATAAAATGATATTTACCTGACCAGAGCCTGCTGCTGCAGGCCAGACTAGACCCTCCCTAAAGGGGCCCTAGCTATCCCTGCTGCTGCCCGCTGGACTAAGCTACTCTCCCTGCTTCTCTGCTGGCACCTCCCAACACCAGCCCAGGCACCCGGAAATCTCACACCCATTCTAGATTGGTGATTCTGTGTATGTTCGGAGACACAGGTCCCGGAACCTTGAACCTCGCTGAAAGGGACCCTACACCTACTGCCCTCAATGTGGACTGTATTGCAGACTGGATCCATGCGTCTCACGTCAAGCCTGCATCTTCACAGGACGACCCAGGACCTTCCAAATGAAAGTTTCAGCGTACCCAAAATCCTCTCAAGGAGGCCTGATTCTGCCAGGCTTGCTGATCTTTGCCCTGATGTTTAATCTGGACCCTGACTAACTTTGAGACTGGGCAAGCCTTAAGGCTAGCCACTGGTGTTCGTCCCCTGAATACCTGGTTCCCCCAGCTAACTTTTGACCTGTGTGTAGCAAATTACTCTTGGGAGGATACTGAGAAAACCGCTGGAAACTTTTATCCTGTATGCAAATATTCTAAATGATATATTTGTCCGGGGAAAAAAGCAATATGGGGGGACCTAAAATATTTTATTGTGCTGTCTGGAGATGTAAAAGCAATGTTAATGTCTTTTGGTTGAGGGTTAACAAAAAGGACTTAGTCTCTTTCACCCGTACCACACCAAAAAAAAAAAAAATCTAAAATCACAATCACTTTCACTGAGAAAAAAAAAGCTAACCGGTTAACAGGCAATACTTGGGGTTTATGATTATATGATCCAAGAAGAAAAGACATGGGGATGCTGCTCACCCTGTGAGTTGTTGTAACACCTCCAATGACCATAGTACTAGGGCCCAACCGGATGTTACCTGACCAGGGCCAGCTAGCCGCTGCTGAGGTAGCCCCCCTTTCCAGGGCCCTGGGCTCCACTCCTAGTCCTAAAAACCCTTCTGCAACTCCTGCTTCACTGCTGGCAAGCTCTAATACAGGCCAGCGACTGTTTAATCTGATAGTGGGAGCCTTTTCTTTGCTAAATAGTACTGACCCCAGCTTGACACAATCTTGTTGGCTATGCTTGTCAGCAGGACCTCCCTAATATGAGGAAATAAACTCATCTGGCAGTTTATTGATCTATGATGGGCCTACAACACTGGTTTGTTTTTCTCTGTGTACAGATCCAATTGGTCCTCCAAATTTACTAATATCTCAAGATTGAGATATTTAAACAAATAAGAGGAGGGAATGTAAGACTTTAAAACAATCCTGAAGCCATTTTTGACAATTCTGAATCCTCTCAGCCTCTGTGCCATAGTGCTTCTCCTTCTCCCCTGGGAACCAAGGACCTAACAGCTACACTCGCACGTACTCAGTTCCTAAACAATTACCCATATACGTATGCTTTGGTTCGGTCCCCTGGGAAACAGGGTCAAAATGACCTCTTACCACATCTGATCTGGCAACAGCTCTGTAGTCAATTACTGGTAATAGCCCTTTCAAATAAGCCAATCAGAATAGTCAAAGAATAACCCCCTTGCTTCTGTGGCCCCTTTAAAAGTAGGCTGTACCAGCTATTCGAGGTCCCTCGGCTTCCCGAATGCTGGGGGACCCTGTCATGACAGAATTAATAAAACCCCCATGCTTTTGCATTGGCTGTGGTGTGTGGTCTCTGGGGGCGACTCCTTCTTGGTGTTTGGACACTAGAGTCCAACAATGCATTCATCTACTGAAATCTTCAGTAGCTGAACCTTTCTTCTCCCTTCCCATGGTTTCAGGCAGAGAGGACTTAGGCGGTAACCTCGGCCACCACTATAATATCTGCTTCAGGCCTGCCTTGCTCTTCACTGGAGGCCTGATCTCCTCACCTCTGAATGAGTTTCCCTGCCCTACCTCATATGAAGCCTAACTTAGTGAGGCAGACTGGTCAGCTTTGTGACTATGGGAAAAATTAGACTGTCTGAGTGATTTGTGTTGTGTTGCAAAGCAGTCTCATCTCAGAATCACTTGCTAAGTGAATTGATAATTTCAGGCTCGGCCAAGACAATCTCAGAGTAACTGCACCATGTGCTTGTGGTGGAGACTTCTTCCAGGAGCCTCAGGGTCAGCACCTTGTGCACTTCCTGCCATGCCACAGCATTCCTGCTCCTGCATGTGAAGCCACAGACTCCCCTAAACAGCACCAGAGAAACACTGCCACAGAAGAAGCACTGGAGAGCCTAGGGCTTACATGAAAGGAGAGATGGCAGGTATACAATCCCAACACTCCAGAGACTGAGGCAGGAGTGTTGTTGTTCAAAGATAGCCTGTGCTATGTAGGTGAAATGCTATTTTAATACCAAAAAGTAAACCTATCAAGTACAACAAAGAAAAACAGAGCAAAAGTCTTCCCCTCCCTACTAAAACCACACAATTGAAAAGAAGGGTGACAGAATCAAGTACGTAAACATCTCTGTTGTAGTTTAACAGGCGAGGCAGTGGTGGCACACACCTTTAATCTCATCAGCTGCACTAGTCAGCCATAGAGGCCAGGCAGTGGGGGCACATACCTTTAATCCCAGGACTAGAGAAAAATATAAGGTGGGAAAAGACAGGTCTCAAGCTCAGTCTCAGTCTGAGGATTCGTGGAGGCAGGATCAACCCCTTGGGTCTGAGGTAGAGGTAAAAGCCAGTGGTTAGCTGTTTTGCTTTTCTGATCTTCAGCTTGAATGCCAATATCTCTGGGTTTTTATTAATCATGCAATACAAGTATGCTACCAAATGAGAATCACCAGCCCCAGATGCCTGTATCTTGAATTTTGCTTGTATTTTCTTACAGTTTCATAGCTTCAAGTCTTACAAAGTCTGAGCTGCACTTTGAATTAGTTCTTGTGCAGGGTAAGAGATATGGATCTAGTTTCCTTCTGTCTGTATGACTGTTTAGAGCACCATTTATGGGAGAGGCTTTTCTCCCAATGTATGTTTGTTGTTATTGTTATGGCTTTGAGATAGGCTTGCCTAGAACTTCCTGTGTAGATGGGGCTGGTGAAGTGACTAAGCCTTATGGGCCTGAGAGTCAGCTGGTCTAGGCCAATAGTAAAGAGCATTCATGGTAGCTCTCTGCTGAAAGTCAGCCTGGGTCTGCCAGAGGGTCTTGACCACAGCTGCTGCATCTGACAGAAGATGATGTGGGCCTATGGACAGCGGCCACATCACTTCAGCAGATCCTCCCCTCCTGGGCAGAGTTGGGAATATACAAGGCTTACACCCTCCTAAAATAAGCCAAACTTGTTTCAACCTGTTCCTGGTGCCTGTGTCACTGGTACTAAGCCTACTTTTGGCTGGGACCCTGCAACACAGGCTAACCTTGAACTCACAGATAATCCACCGGCCTCTGCCTCCTGAGGGCTAAGATTAAAAGCGTGCACCATCACTCCCTACCTAATGTATGTTTTTGATAGCTTTGTTAAAAACAAGGCAGTGGTGGCTGTGTCAGCTCATTTCTATATCTTCTGTTGTATTTTTTGGCTCTGCATTTCTGTCTTTGTGCGAGTGCCACGTTCTTTTTGTTACTATGATTCCATTGCATAGTTTAGATATCAAAGTAATGTGTTGCCTATGTAATTAGTTTTGGTTATTTAAAATCTCTTGGGCTTCTGTATAATGTTCAGGACCTGTTTTTTTTTTCCTAATAACAATAATTACAACAAGCTTTATTTAAACCCTTAGTTTGTTTTTTTTTTTATTTTTTTTTAATTTTTTTTTATTGGAAAAAAAGAAATTTCAGCCTCCTCCCCACCTCCCATTTCCCTCCCACTCCTCCCTCTCCTCCTCCCCTCCCCCACTCCTCCCCCTCCCTCTCCAGCCTGAAGAGCAGTCAGGGTTCCCTGCCCTGTGGAAAGTCCAAAGTCCTCCCCCCTCATCCTGGTCTAGGAAGGTGAACATCCAAACTGGCTAGGCTCCCACAAAGCCAGAACATGAAGTAGGATCAAAACCCGGTGCCATGGTCCTTGGCTTCTCAGCAGCCCTTATTGTCCGCCAGATTTAGAGAGTCCGGTTTTATCCCATGCTTTTTCAGTCTCAGTCCAGCTGGCCTTGGTGAGCTCCCAAAGAATCAGCCCCACTGTGTCCACGGGTGGGCGCACCCCTTGTGGTCCTGACTTCTTTGCTCATATTCTCTCCCTTCTGCTCCTCATTGGGACATTGGGAGCTCAGTCCAGTGTTCCAGTGTGGGTCTCTGTCTCTATCTCCATCCACGCCAGATGAAATTTCTATGGTGATATGCAAGATATTCATCAGTATGGCTATAGGATAGGGTCATTTCAGGTTCCCTATCCTCAGCTGCCCCAGGAACTAACTGGGGACATTGCCCTGGGCACCTGGGAGCCCCTCTAGATCCAAGTCTCTTGCCAACCCTAAGATGGCTCCCTTAATTAAGATGTGTGCTTCTCTGCTCCCCTAACCCACATTCCTTTATCCCAATCATCCTGTTTCCCAAGTTCCCCCACCCTCCCCTTCTCACATTTCTCTCCCCTTCTCCCCACCCCCTCCCACCACACCCCCAAGATCCCCGTTTTTGCTCGGCAATCTAGTCTACTTCCCATAACCAGGAGGATAGCTATATGTTTTTCTTTGGGTTCACCTTCCTATTTAGATTCTTTAGGATATCAAATTATAGACTCACTGACCTTTATTTATTTCTAGAAACCAAATATGAGTGAGTACATCCCATGTTCATCCTTTTGGGTCTGGGTTACCTCACTCAGGATAGTGTTTTCTATTTCCATCCATTTGCATGCAAAATTCGCAAAGTCATTGTTTTTTACCGCTGAGTAGTATTCTAATGTGTATATATTCCACACTTTCTTCATCCATTCTTCCATTGAAGGGCATCTAGGTTGTTTCCAGGTTCTGGCTATTACAAATAATGCTGCTATGAACATAGTTGAACAAATGTCCTTGTCATATGATCGGGCATCTCGGGGGTATATTCCCAAGAGTGGCATTGCTGGGTCCATGGGTAGGTTGATCCCAATTTTCCTGAGAAACCGCCACAATGCTTTCCAAAGTGGTTGCACAAGTTTGCACTCCCACCAGCAATTTTTTTTTTTAGGACCTGTTTTATTCTAGGAAGAATACTATTCAAATTTTGATGGGGTTGAGTGGAACATGTAGATAACTTTCTGCAATACAGCTGTTTTTCCTGAATTAATTCTACTAGTCAATAAGTATGGAGACCATTCTGTTTTCTACTGTCTAATTCAATTTTCTTGTGATGTTTTCATTGAGAGGTCTTTCATGTCTTTGGTTTGGCATAGTCTTAATTATTTGTTTCTATTTTTTATTTATTTTTGTGACACTATTGTGAATGTTATTTCTGCTCCTGTAGGTTATTAGGTTTTGCTTATTGATTTTATCTTGGTTCTTTACTGAAAGTGCTTATCCTCTCTAAAAGGTTTCTGGGAGTCACTTAGAAATAGGGTGAGTGTATCTCTTCCTTACTTACATTTATTTCCTTTTGTTTCTTCTTTTTAAAGATTTATTTATTTGTTATGTATACAACTTTCTGCCTCCATTAATACCCATACGCCAGAGGAGGGTGCCAGATCTCATTACAGATCGTTTGGAGCCACCATGTGGTTGCTGGAAATTGAACTCAGGACCTCTGGAAGAGCAGACAGTGCTCTTAACCACTGAGCCATCTCTCCAGCCCTCCTTTTGTTTCTTTACCTTGTCTTACTCTTGTAGCTCAGGCTTCAAGCCCTATCCTATGTATGAATGAAGAGACTGTGTACCACTGTCTTCATCAAGATTTGCAGGGAAAGTCCCTCAGTTTCCCTGTAGTATGGTGTCAGCAGTGTATCAGCTGTACTGAACCTTTGTCAAGTGGACACACATTCCATAAACTCCTAGATTCTTGAGTGCTTTTATCAAGGGATGATGAACTTTGTAAAGGCTTTCTGAACATATTAAGGTGATTATGTGATTTATTTCCTTATCTCAATTTATGTACTCTATTGTGTTTCTTGATTTACACGTGTTGAATCCATTATTTGGGAGGATTTACAGATCTTCATGTTATCCTTCCTCAGAGGACAGGTTAATCTCTTTGTCATTTCAGTTAGCATAATGTTGTCTCCAAGCACAGCACTCTCTTCCTGTCCATAGATCCACTCCTTACAGAGTTAAAAGTCTCCATCACTTACCTCCACCTACCTTTAGCATCCTTGAGTAGATTTTGTTCCTTGTTGTGCAACAGAAACTGTTCTTATCAAGGTCAGCAGTGTTGAGACAAGTACAATATACTTGTCTCCTGTCATGTCACCTGAGGTCACAGAGCACATAAGGAGGTAAGCACTGCTTCTCTCAACCACACCTGCTTCACAGCCACTGCTGCCTCTCTCCTCTCCTCTTCTCTCCTCTCCTCTCCTCTTCTCTCCTCTCATGTTTTCCTTTATCACCCATGTTTCCTTCTTTCTTGATAGGGTCTCATTATGAAGCCTTCGCTGGCCTAAAACTCATTATGTAGACCAAATCATTTTCAAACTCATAGAGATTGGCTTATTTCTGCCTCCTGAGTACTGGGATTAAATGTGTCTGCCACTATGCCCAGACATTATTATTGTCCAAATATGTGTGTGGATGTCAGAGGTCGACTTTGTATAATTAGTCTTCTTCTTCTACATGTATTTGCCCTCCAGGATCAAACCCAGGTTGCCAGGTTTATGTAGCAAATTGTCACTCACTAGCCCCCAATAAATTAGTTTTTGTTTTGTACTGTGCAGCAAGGTTTTTCTGAATATCCTGGAACTACTTTGTAGACCAGGATATCCTTGAACTCACAGATACCTGCTTGCCCCTGTTCCAAAGTGCAGAGATCAAAGGTGTATGTCCCTATTCCTGGCTCCCAATCCTCCATATCTCTGGACTTGTCCAGGCCTCTCTTTATATACTCAGACTAACAAATTGGGGTTTCTTTTTGTAGATTGCCATACCAGCTTGCCTCTAATTCCTTCTTCTGCATTCAATTTAATGTCATCATCCCTAACTCATTGTCTACAATACTGGTAGTCTCATGATACACAATTCTGATGGCATGTATTGTTATTACAGCCTTTGTGTGGTTTTCTGTACCCCTAGGATGTATTTGTATCATGTCAGCTTGACTGCCAAAGGTTTTTTTTAAATTTCCCTACCTTGAGATCTTACTCTCCAGTCTTTTCTTTGCAAACTCCTTCCCTACCGTACACCATTCTTAGGGTTGTAGCCTCATCTGAATGACTTTTCCCTAAATGTCCCTGCTCTGTACCATGTCTGAGCCCTTGGGTGTCTGTGTGTCTAGAACACTCTGACTTGTTGCTTTCTCATCTTTATTTCAGCTGCTCATCAGGTGTTGCTTTATATATCACTTCTGTGGTCCTGTGGAAGTAGCCAGCACTGTCCTCCTGTCTAGCATTTGCCATTTCTTCTGGGACTGGAAACTGGATGAGTGTGCTGTCAGCATCTTATAAGAAGCAACCTCATATTTCCTGTGGAATCCTATAGCCTATACTAACTCTCTTGTTGCATAACCAATGTTCATATCTTTAATATATTTGTGATGCCACTAAGGGACTGCTACTTCAGACATGCTGCTGATTAAATAGTTGAGCAAAAAAGGGCAGAGTTGGTGGCAAGAAAGAAGAAATAAAGCTCAATTGTTGTGTGATACTTTCTGTTCTGAAAAACAAAGCTTGCCTGGAGTCAGAGAGTGAGCTAGCCACTAGTTAACCATAGAGGTCTGAAGGACTATTCAGATGGACAGAAAGAGATAAGGTGGGGCCGGGCCCAGCAAGCCTTTAATCCCAGCACTGGAGGAGGCAGAGGCAGGCAGATCACTGTAAGTTCAAGGCCAGCCTGGTCTACAAGAGCAAGTTCCAGGACAGACTCCAAAACTACAGAGAAACCTGGTCTCGAAAAACAAAAGAGAAAGAGAGAGAGAGAGAGAGAGAGAGAGAGACAGAGACAGAGACAGAGACAGAGACAGAGAGAAGGTGGGGTATGAAGAGGATTTGAGCCCTTTTATTTGAGGGATAAAACCTTTTGTCATGGTATTAATGGTCATATAGAGTACTAACTAATTTTATTAAAAGGTTTCTTCTAGCTTACTTTACATGATTTCAGGTTGGAGTCTCTATCAGGTAGTAGGAATTTATACTCTGGATATACATAACAAATTATGGTCCTTTAACCCCTTTGAGATCTGCCCCATAGGCATTTAAAATGCTAAAGTTTTCGCAGTAACCCATGAACATGCCTATCAGTGACCTCTGAAGTGCTCAAAGTGGGGCTCCACAATGACAATTCCACCTGTATTGTGGCAATACCACTAAATACCAACCAGAGATTGGCTTTGGGTGGTAAACTGTCAGCACAATTTCAAGGTGTTGAGCTGAAATATTCCAGCCTCACAGACTTCTCTAACCAGGACTTTGGATAAGCTCTGAACTTTCCATTATACAGAGACTAGAAAACAAATGATACAATTATTTCTCTCAGAACTTGACAATATCCCAATATTTCAGGGCTCCTAAAGTTGCTGCCACTCCCAGACAGAAGGAAGTAATTTAAGTAATTTTAAGACATGATGCCCACATTCCCAAGAGGTTGGATGGGTAGTTTTTGGTCATTAAGTTGCCAATGGATATTTGTGATTGTTTAGTGGGGGCTAGTTACAAGTTCTTATTGGTGATTATAAGGAAATGGGCCAAAAGATTAGATTATATCAGGGATCTTGTTCTGAAAAGAAAAGGGAGGAATAGAAATAATAGGATTAAAAGATAGATTGTTGAATCTACTTTTAAGCAAAAACAAAAGGAAAAAAATACTAGTCTTAAATATTTTATATTGGTCTGGATTTTTGTATATTGATACAAATTAGAGGATACTTTTTGTTATACTACATATATATTTCTACTTTTGTTTAAGATAATGTTGTATATTGATACAAATTTAAGGTAGTTTTGTTTGAACACACTGTACATACCTTTCTACTTCTGTTTACGGTGTTGTACCTATGCAACACATTTTACAATGTAATGTAAATTTCTAGCCTCTAAAACTTATTATTGCAAACTACCTAGGATAATAAGAAAATGCATGTTAGTAGTTACTCACCTATTACAATCAAGCTTGCCATGTTAGGTATATTTTCAAGGTCAAAGATAGATAGTTTATATAGATAGGTTGTCTTCAAACACCTCAGAGATCTATATAGAAGATGGCATTTAAGGTGCTTTAATAATATAAGGTTCTTTTTTATGAAAAGAGACATGTCTGCTCATGGCAGCACCAATCTACTTTAGAGAAGACAATATACATAAAGAAACTCCATATGAAATTTACTTTCTTTGTGGCAAAAGTTAGCCTCTAGGCAGGAAACTGGCCTTGTTTAGACTGTTAACAGTATGCAGTCCAAATTGACAATCAGGACACAAAAATGTGACTGCTGAAATTTGCCAAGACGAGGTGGGACATCCATTCAACAATCCTGTTTCACAGAAAATCTTTCAGACATTCTAGGCCTGTAGGTTGAAAATGGATGCTCCAACACTGCAGAGACTCAAACCTAAAATCATGTACAGGAAGTTAGAGGAAGCATTGTTATAGAATTGGTTAGTACTCTATATAATCATTAATATCATGTCAAAAGTTTAAAATATGTATGTTAATCTTATAAATTTTGAGATAATATATTTATATTATTTAAAATATTTATTTATATATTTAAAATATATTTAAGAAAAGCTGTTACAGAGTCAAAATAAAACCAAAGGATTATGAGATTAGTGGCAATAAAATAGTCCTTTAATTTTAGTTTTGATTCTGTCCCATATCAGGTGGCTCTTCTGACATGAGACAGAGATTTTAGATTTTCTTTTAACATAGTGGGATTAGAGAAGGAGAGAGCCATAGTCCAATTCCAAAGTCAGCTTTAAGTTTTAATTGAACTGGGACCATTTGCAATATATGTATGTAGAGAATAGTAATACAAATACCTGGGAAGACTCATAACATTGTATCCTGTTGGAAACAGGATATATCAACAGGCCCATTTATACTTTTCCTTGGGACATGTTTTTCTGAATGAGTTATCCATTTTCTTAAATTGTGTCATTTGTCCAGTGGTCTTCAAATTCCTTAGTTGGATGCCTTTATTCTCCTGAAAAGAAATAAAACCCTTCTCCAATCCCAATTTCCAAAAGGGAAGGTCCCTTTTGGCAATTTGTATTCCCCAATAAGGCAAACTTCTTTTTAACTTCTTAAAACATTCTTTCTAAGGTATCTACATTTGTTAAATATTAAAAGCTTATCCATGTAATAGTAAACTATAGGTTGGGGAAATTGTTTATGTAATATTTCCAAAAGCTGATGTACAAATTGTTGGTACTGAATGAGACTACCTGCGGGAGAACCTTCTATTGATATCTCTCAACAGGCTGAGAATTACTATAAATAGGTCCTGTGAAGACAAATTTTTCTCTGTCCTTTTCTTGTAAAGATGTAGTGAAGAAACATCTTTAAATCAATAACTATGAGACCATCCTTTAGATAATAGAGAAGGCAAAGGAATTTCGAACTGTAGCGAGCACATTGGCTAGATCATCCTATTACAGATATGTTACCATTATATTATATATCTGTTACCATGCTCCATTTTCCAGAATTCCATTAACAATGAATGTCAGAATTACAAGGGTTGGTTAATTCTTCAATATGAGGAACATTTAGCTGCTCCTATACCAGCTGTTCTAAGGCCTGCAGTTTCTCTGTTAAATCCGTACAGGTTTGTCCATCAACCATTTCAAAATGAAGGGTTATTGGTGCCTTTTAAAAATTAGCAGCTGTTATGCCCTGTTCTCATACAGCCTGAATGGTCGGTGACTTTCTTTATAATACCTAGTAATATTTTTCCAAGAAATATACATTAATTTGTGCTTTCTTTCTAAGATTGGGGGAATGTTAATCTGAGTATCCCATAGCTGTAACAAATCACATCCCCACAAATTCACTGCTATGTTAGCCACATTTGTCTTTAATTTCCCTGTTTGTCCTTCTAGCCCTACACATTCGACCCATCTAGTGCTCTGTTTTTACCCGAGACAATGTTCCAATCCCTAAAAACTGAACATTTACCTCCTAAATAGGATGATTTAGATGCCAGGATTCTGGTGAAATTATTGTTACAACAGCACCTTTGTCAACCTGACCTTCAATGAAAATGTCATTTATTCAAATTTTTAATTTTGGTTCTTTGTTCATTCATAGAAGTTTGCCAAAATATTTGATTTATAGTTTTTCCTGAATTTTTTGTTCTCTCTTCTGTAACTTTTCTATCACTCATAGCATTATGGTTTCTTACAATAGGCATAAGTTCTTTAATTCTCTGGGAAAAAGTTCCCTCCATGATGACAGAAAAACGACTAAACCAAACTTTGTGTGAAAGCCTGTGAGAGAGCCCTCAAGGCCTTTCCCGATGGCAAAGGTTTACCTTGACAATCCCTAGTTGATCTATATTCATTAGTCCAATGCCTGCCCTTGCAACATCTTCTGCATAATTTAGAAGGGAGGGGCATTCTGTTTGGATTTAGCTCAGAAAAAATAAAACATTGTTTGTAGGAATAGCCTGTTTACAAACCTTTTTTAGGTGACCTTGTTTACAAAAATTGAAATACTTGACATTTCTATCTTTCTCCAAACTTCTGGAAATCACCTCTCCTATCCCAGTATCATTGTAGTCATGGAATTTAATATTGATTGTATCTTGGATCCATTCCTCCAAGGATCATAATCTTGATATTAATGGCCTAATTACCGTTTTCATTGAGAATTAGCATTTTCAATAGTCAGAGATTCAATTATACTATGTCTAGCTTCCGAATTTGGCACCATTCTACTTACTGCTGAAGTCAATCTTTGCAAGAAATCCATGAAGGTTTCCTTTGGTCCCTGTATAACTTTAGTAAATGACTCAATTTTCTTTCCTACCTCTCCAGTTCTCTCCCAAACATTAAAAGTTGAAATAAAGCATAAAGCCAAGGTGTGATTGCCTGTGTTTATCAAAAAATCTGTCTTTCTAAGAAGTTGGTCTTGGGAGATTTTTGTACCTCTAGCCCTACTTCATTATTCAATGATCTTTGCCTATCTTTCCAGCAGGTCTTATTCGGTGGGATAATGCGCTTGTACCCGGTAAAGATTTGACACTAGTATTGGTTTAATAAAATGCTGATTGGCCAGTAGCCAGGTGGCATGACCAGACTAGGAGAATTCTGGGAAGAGGAATGGTTCAGTCTGCAGTTGCCAACCCACAGAGGAAGCAACATGAAAATGTTACACTGAGAAAAGGTACCAAGTCATGTAGCTAAACACAGATAAGAATTATGGGTCAATTTAAGTTTTAAGAGCTAGTTAATAATACATTCGAGCTATTGGCCAGACAGTGGAGTAACTAATATAGTTTCTGTGTGATTATTTGGGTCTGGGTGGCCAGGAAATGAAAGTGCAGTCGCTGTCTACAGGTCTCTTCTATAATTAAGGACAAGGCTCCAAGGCTGCTATAACTAAGTCTCTCCAGTTTTGAGGGATAAATCTATTACAAGTGGACCACAAGTTTAATATCTACTTCACAAAACATGAATGTATACCAAATGAGATTATTACTTTCTTAACTATAACATTTTCACAAGAGTCCACTCAGTTCTTGCACAGCTTGGCAGATATCTATCATTTGGCAGTTGTTCTTGTAAAGTTACTGGATAAATTAGAGTTGACTGTTTGAAAACCTAAGGCTGTTCCTCTCTATCCTTAAAGTGCAATGCTGAGATTGCTTCCCCTTTAAATTCCTCTGCCTGGATTTGAATATCTCTCTATATATTCTGTTTTAATTAAGTTTTCCTAGAACTTCTATTTTAGCATTCTGATTAGCCAACTCTTTTAGTGGTACATAAATCCAACTTAATTAGTTATCCTCTCATTTAATTGTTCCATTTCCAAACCTTCTAGCATATTATCCTACTGACCTATCTCCCTCCATTGTAATAGCATTTCCCAATTTTTAATGTGGGATAACTCTCCCTTTTTTAAACTACTCCCCCCTTTAAGAATTTGCAATTATTTTGTGTGGTTGTTTGAAAGGAAATAGCCCCTATAGGGAGTGGCACTGTTAGGTGTGGCCTTGTTGTTTGGACCATCCCTTCAAACTGTGACTCAAAGGAAACCTTTCTTTTGTTTCATAAGTTTACTGTCTCAGATATTTTGTTATCATTGACAGTACATAACACAATTGGAGTGTGTCTAACATGGCATCTTGTGTGGAACTAGAAGTCAGCTTGCTAAACTAGAGCCTATCTAGAATCCCTGTTTTGTAGACATTTTACATTGCTCCGTTGTAAAAATCAGTTGTCTGCTTTCACCACTGTTTTAGGTTTTCTATTCTGTTCACTTCTTATTTATGAAGTAGTATTGTTGGTTAGTTAGTCTTGTCACGTTGGGCAAATTAGAGTCATCAAGAAAGAAGGAACAGCATATGAGAATTATCTACTTCAGGTTAGTCTGTGGGGAATTTTCCTTCTTTATTAGTTCTTGAGATTCAATTTCATTTTTTGTTCATGGATGTCTATGTACTTGAAAAGCCAGAAAAGGGAATCTTCAGTAATTGGAATTATTGATGCTTGCCTACTTGAATGGTAAGACCAGAGCCTAGAACCTTTGCAATTGCATCCAGTGCCTTAAACACTGAACCATCACTTCAGCCTTTGGGGGATATTTTCATTTTCTTGATCAATGATTGATGGTGTTATGGTTAGAGGTTTTTTTTTTTTTTTTTTTTTTTGTTTTTTTTTTTTTTAAGCAGGGTCTCACTAGGTAGCCCTGAATGATCTGGACATCACAGAGAGACTTCTTTTGGCAGATGATGGGAACAGATACAAAGATCTCATAGCCAAACTTTAGACAGAGCTTGGGAAACTCTGAAGAACTGGGGGAGGAAGAATTGTAGGAGCTAGTGCAGTCAAGGACACCAGGGAACATGGTCCAAAGGGCTAAGCAGGCCTCAAGGAGGCTCAAGGAGACTGAAATAGTAATTACAGGGTCAAACAGGTATTACCATCCCTGACTTCAAACTTATTACAGAGCTACAGTATTGAAAACAGCTTGGTATTGGCATAAAAAAAGAGAAGTCGACCAATGGAGAGGTGTGGGGGGAGGGGGAGAGAAGTGGGAGGAGAGGGAGGGAAATGGGAGGCGGGGAGGAGGCAGAAATTTTTTCAACAAAAATAAATAAATCTAGGAATTAAGGGTATCAAAACTCTGCTTTCAAAAATCTTCTTCATACACATTTTTGTCTCTATGGTACTTTTCTTTAAATACATATCTACTGAAATTCAAACTTTCTGTTTTGATATGAATAATGTTTAAGTTTTCCACAATGAACAATAACTTTTCCTACAGTAATCTCTGAAGTCTCCAGAAAGAAGAAGGGGGCCCATAATGATTTCACCTGCTTTATATGGTATCATTCAGCTGACAACACCACTTAAAGATCAGCTTTGCATTACAAACTGCTCAGAATAATGCTGAGGTGATCCAGTCTAAGAGCCTATCTAGCCAGAACTTGAGACAAGCCCTGCACTTCACCATTATGCAGATACTGGACAAAAAAATGATAGTTACCTCTCCCAGGACTTGACAATTAACTCATTTTTTTCTTTTTAGAATCCTCTAAAGATATTCTCACCCCCAGACAGCAAGAAGTAAATTTAAGAATATGGTGCCTACATTCCCTAGAAGTAGGATGAGTGGTTTTTGGTTGTTCAATGTATTATGGATATTTGTCATTGTTTAGGGGGATTGGTTACAAGTTATTATTGGCAATGTTGAGGATAAAAGCTAAAAAGTGGAAATTAGATTCAAGGTTCTTGTTTTGAAAAGAAAAATAAAGGAATAGAGATATGATAGGATAAAAGGGTAATTATTGAATCTACTCTGAAAAGAAAAAAGGATATAGATATAAGATAAAAAGGCAGATTATTCAATCTACTTTTAAAAAGCAACCACTATTTTTAAATGTTTTACATAGGATTGGACTTTTGTATATTATATACAAATTTTGTATATTGATAAAATTTGAGATTAATTTTGTTAGAACACACTGAAATATATTTCTACTCTTGTCCAAGATACTGTGCCTATATAACTCCTTTAACAATGTAATGCTAATTTCTGGTCCTTGAAAATTATTACTACCAACTGTTTAGGATAATAAGGAAATACATCATTAGTAATTGGTCATCTATTATAATTGTACTTGTAGTCACATTAGGTACTTTTTCAATGTCAAACAAAGATGGACTTGTCATCTTCAAACACTTCAAAGACCTACAAAATATGGCATTTAATGTTTTAATAACATAAGTTCCCTTTTATGACAATGAGACACATCTGCTCCTGGCAGCACCAATCTACTTCAGAGAAGATAATGGGCATCAACAAAACTCCACACAGAGTTTATGTTTTGTGGCAAAAGTAAAACACTGGGCAAGAAAATGCTCTTGCCTCAACTACTGACAGTAGGCTGGCCTAATTGGACAAGCAGGATACAGAATCATTTTCAAGACAAAGAGAGACAGCTCTTCAGAATATCCTGCTTCACAGAAAAGTCAATCAGATCGGCTAGGCCTATAGGATGAAGAGAGATGCCCCAATGTTGCAAAGGAACTTTGGGTGACTATCCAGGCAGCCAGTTGTTTCTGTCATTACTCACATTTTTTGAAAGTCATTTGCTTGCACTTCCTGTTTACACAGTTCAAATATTTTCTTCTTGGGTCTCTGAGGGATTTGTAGACTAGATAGTTATAGTTTTCCTGGTTTACCAGAAGCAGAAAGTAAGTTGTAACGGAAAGAAAACTAGGTACAAGACTTTGGACTCACCAAGATAGTATTGATATGGGGCATTTTCTCTAAATTCATCTAATGCAAATGGACAAGACAGTGTTGATGTCTTAATTTCCTGTGTATATTGTATATAGTCATTGTTCTTGTTTACAGTTTTTCTGATATTAGTTATATCTTTCCCTTTTTATTTTTATATTAGACAAAAAGAGTAATGCAGTGTTATTGCATTTGTGTTTTAATAAATAAAGCTTGCCCAAAGTTCAGAGAGTAAAAGAGCTGTACTAATAAGCCTTACAGATCAGGCAGTGGTGACAACACACACATTTAACCCCAGTAGCCACACTAGTTTGGCATAGAAATCGGTTAGATCGTAGATCTGTCTCCTCTCGCCTTAAATCCCAGTCCTAGAGAGGAATATAAGATGAGATGAGACAAATCTCAGACAGTCTTATCGTGAGATTCCTGGAGGAAGGACTGCCATGTTAGATTGAGGTAGAGGTAAGTGCCAGTGGCTGGCTGTTTTGCTTTTCTGACCTTCAGGTTGAACCCCAGTTTCTCTCTCTGGGTTTTTATTAATTGTGCTACACAGGATTGCCAGGGCTACACATTAAAACACTGTCTCAAAAAAAAAAAAAGAAACAAAAAAATAAAAACTACTTCAATTTGAAAAGTCATAGCTGGGATTATAACTGCCCTTGCACATTTGATATTAACCCAGCTGATGAAGAAAAAGAGAAACTGAAACCTCAAACAGTAGACTATGCAAACAAAGTGAAATGACATCGAATCTGAAAATGAAAATACCTCCAAGCCACCGAAAACTAAAAAAAGAAAAAAAAAACATGCCCCCAAACCAAAAAACAAACTAGTGCTGGAGAGATGGCTCAACAGGAAGAACATCTATCTGCCACACAGTGTGACCAAAATTGCATCACTGGAACCCAAGGAAAAGAGTAAGGAGAGAACTAACTGTACACAGTTGTCTACTGACCTCCAAACTTGCATGTCTCAAATAAAAATGAGTATTAAAAATAGTCTCAGTCACAGCTAAACTTCTCATAATGACACACCCCAGAGTTAAATGCTGTCTTTTCTAGGATCCCTCAGCTCTAACAGAACTTACTAATTTTTCTTAACCACTTAACCCCAGTTTATCTGCATGTAAACTGTAACTAAACAGCAGATTGGCACTGGGTCAGACAATGCAATATGCCTTACTGAAAAGATCAGAAACACAACAATTCATTCTCCTACCAGAATGCTAGATTATGGCTCCATTTCTATAGGAGTTTTCTCCATAAAATTCAGGCCAATCTGTTGACAAGTGAGAAATCACAAAAGCAAAGTTTATACAGACAGTTACAGAGAAACGGGAGGGTGCTTTCATGAGCACTACTCTTAGCCAACTCAACGGGTCTCATCTTCCTGGGTCCAAGAAGACAAAACAAACACAGATAAGACAAAAAGTGTTGAGATTTACTAATAGGAGGCAAGAGATCATGGGAAGCGTTTCCAAATGCTTTTCCTCTACCAAGAAAGCAAAAGGATATTACTTAGGGAGTCTGGACATGTTCATGTAGAGGTTCTGCCTATTCCTAACCCTGCTCAAGTCCACTTTTGAACATGGTCATAAGGTAAATGCACAAACATGTTGAGATATGTTTAGCTCAAAGTGAGGCAGGAACATATGTAAATTATAAAATGATAGACAGAAATGCCTATAGCATGTTCAACTTGCATCATTAGGTCTTAGGTGAAAATCAAGTAAAGGACACTTTGGAAGAGGATTGCTTAGGAGGCAATGCTATCTCTTAATCAAAATGTATGATTTAAAAGGTAGAAGAATCAATGCCAAAACACTCACAAATCTAAAAGACCAGAAAGAGTTCACTTAATGAGCCCTGGCTGCTGTCTGTCTCATAGATAATATATCACTGCAGAAATCATTGTTTTTAATTTAAATTTATTTATAAGATTTTTCCATAAAACATACTTGCATACTCATGTGCTCAGAGATGTGTTTATGCACTTAAGAAAAATAATTTTTAAAAAGAAAACAATAAACAAAAGTAGCTAGAGTTTGATGTACACTATGGTACACCCACCGAGAGTGCAGACAGAGAAACAGTCCTCAGAAGCATCGAGGGGCTCCTTTTACTTGGACGTTTCTATTGTAGGCAAGCTGGCTGTTTCAGTGTCATACTATCCTGGCTGCTTAAATTTTATCTGGCAGGACACCTGATGGCTCCTATCTAGATTGGTGCAGCCTACATGCCCATGACCAGATCACACACAAACAATACAGAAATGTCTGATAAAATAGAAATAACACCAGGAGTGTTATGAGACATAGGAGTGATGGACATCCCACTTTATTACCTAAGACACAAGTGGAAATGCTGCTTCAGATACATGAGATCATCCTGCTATCCTGCTATCAATCATTTGAACATTTACATTATTAAAACCAGTTGATCAAACATGAAATATTGGAGGTACAATTCTGCATCCTAAGTTCAAAGATATTATTGCTTGAATAATATGATCACATACTGCTTGGTATTTATATAAAAAGTGAACCACTTGAATGATGGGCATCCAAGTCTATATATTGTAGCAGAAAAATACTATTACCAAGTAAAAGCCAATAGGAGAGAAACAGAAATCATAGAAGGAAAATAAAAACTTCCAAATAAACTTCAGTGGAGAGATTTACCACATCTACTGCACACATCAATGGCTACCCCCCAAAGTTTCAAACTGGAAATAACATTGGACTGATACGCACTTCAGTGAACATGGAAAATTATATTTATTTCAAAACTATGGTGAAATTATGAAGCAAACATTTTTATTAACACTGAAGATAACTGTGATGCCTAATGTCTTTACCAAATTGTTTACATGAATAAGGTTTTTCTAGTGTATGAGTTCTTTCCTGTTTTCTGACATCAAGGTAAATATACTTAAATATTGCTTAAAATATTACTTCCACAGTTAGCAAGAAGGCCCAGTAGTTAAGTTAATTCTCAGGACCAAGGGCAGATGGCTGGCAACTTCCTACTATTTGTTGCAATAGGAGATACAATACCTCTGGCTGCTTTGCGCACACTCACATGCAAACACACCAACATCACACAATTAAAAATTAAACACATCTTTAAATAAACATTTCCACTTCTGACTGTTTCTCTGCTGTGTTCATTCCTCTAAGCCAGTTGTTGCAGCATCTACAGTCACTCCTACAAAGTCTTTTCCATCATATATTTCTTCACATAACTGAAAGCAGGCATGCTGGCTAAAGACTTTTTACACACAGAGTTTCTGTGCAGTATTTCATTTATGTATTTAGAGATGACAGTAACTCAAAAAGGCATTACCTCTCTATGTTGATTTGAATGAGAAACATCCTCCAAACTTTTGGGTATTTTGAACATTGTGTCCTTAATTGGTGGCAATGTGTCCCTAATTGGTGGCATAATTTAGGAAATGTCACTTTGCTGGAGGAAATATGTCACTGGGGGTGAGTTTTGAGAGTTTAATGCCTTGCATCATTTCCAGTTCCCACTCTTTGCTTCATGCTTCAGGTTGAGAATGTGAGTTCTCAGCTTCCTGCTTCAGCTACCATGCCTCCCTGTCATGATGGATTATGGAACCATAACCCAAAGTCTTCAATAAGTTAACTTAGAAATGCATTTTTAAAATCTCAGCAACAGAAATGGAACTATACACATCCTTAAGTTCTTCTGCTGTATGAGTATCTGAAATGGAGTTTGCTATGCACACCGTTTATGTTCATATGGTTGCACTCCAGAAGGAGTTCCTTCAGGTCTTGGAAAATGACTGTGACTTGTGAAAGCCTTACTTCATTGTTCACATTTAAACTTTCGCTCCAGTATGGCATCTTCCATGCTCTCCAAGGCCACTGTGACATAAAAAATTTCAGCACACTAATTACAGTTACAGAGTTACTTTCCAGTATGACATAATTCATGGTATTTGAAAATTATTGTGACATACAGAGTGTTCACCACATAGGCTCACACTGATAGGGTTTTTTCTCTCCAGTATGAATTCTTGTATGCCTTTGAAGAATATTGGGAGATAGAAAGGATTTACCACAGTGATTACAATTGAAACGTTCTTTTCCAGTATGACTGTTTTATGAATTTGAAGTTGACTACGATACGGAAAATCTTTACATTCATAGGGTATTTTTCCAGTATGAATGTTTTTATGTCTTTGAAGATGACTGTGATTTGCAAAGGCTTTACCACACTGATCACATTCATAGGGTTTCTCTCCAGTATGAATTCTTTTGTGCCTTACAAGATCACTGCGACATGCAAAAGCTTTACTACAATGATTGCAATCATATGGTTTCTCTCCTGTATGAATTCTTTCATGATATCGAAGATTACTAGGATATGCAAAAGCTTTACCACAATAATTGCATCTATAGGGTTTTTCTAAAGTATGAAATCTTTCATGCCCTCGGAGGTCAGCACGGCTTGCAAAAGCTTTACCACACTGATTGCATTTATACGGTTTCTCTCCACTATGACGGCTTTCATGATTTGCAAGACTGCTGGGACATGTAAAGGCTTTACCACACTGAGTACACTCATAAGGTTTCTCACCAGTATGAACTCTTCCATGCCTTTGAAGGTGACTGTTACACACAAAGGCTTTACCACATTGATTACATTCATAGGGTTTCTTGCCAGGATGAATGCTTTTATGCCTTTGAAGTTGACTCTGATATGCAAAGGCTTTACCACATCGATTCGATTCATGGAGTTTCTTTCTAATATGACTTTTTTCATGCCTTTGAAAAGAACTGGAAGAACACAGAGATTTACCACACTGATCACACATATAACATTATCCTATAGTGTGAGTCACTCTGCCTGTACCAAATGAACCAGGACAAACTGGAGGCTTTCCACACTGCTTGGATTCATAGGGCTTATTTCCAGTGTTACTTTCCTGATATATTTCTAATGAAGGTTGAAAACCAATTAACTGTAAACATGTATCACATTCACCAGGTCTATTCATAGTTGGGGCTCCTATAAGTCTTTGAACTGTTCTTAGAGAAAAAGAGGTACATTGCATATTTCCATATCCTGTATGCTCACATGGCTTGTATCTAGAGAGATATATGATATGCCTATTGAAGGATGATAAATCCTTCATAGCTAAAAAACGTGATATTTTAATACCAGGGTCCTAGTGTTTGTTTCTTAGTGAAATGTATTAGAAACACCAAACAGCTACTTTGAACTGAAGAATAAAGCTCTGAAAATATAATAATCATCAATACATTTAAAGCTGTGCTTGTTTTTTTCTGTTGATTGTCCTGAAATTACCAGGGGACGTTAAAATTTCTTCAAAGGGACCTTGGTACCTTTTTCACATGAGAATTACCTTCCATTTCTTCTAGAACTTTGACAAGGTTCTTCACTATTGTAGTCTTCCCATTGGTAGCCTAAAATATATACCAGAAAATTTATGACATATTGTTGGAAATTTTGGAAAATTTAAGTTTCAAACTTCAGTGAACCTTGTAACCATTCCTGAATTCCTCACCATGTACTTCCTTTTACACAGCATAATTTACAGTAGAGCCCTGGTAACCAAGAAACACTTGTCCCTAATTTAGAAAGCAGATGAAAACTCACATTCTTACCTATAGCAGTGAGGTTTCTTCAGGTCTCCAGCATCACATCTTTGTATAGACTCTTCTGGGAATTGTCCAGCAAAGCCCACTCTTCCTGAGTGAAGTTCACAAGCACATCCTGAAAGGTCACTGAGTCCTAAAATGTCCCATACATGTGTGTAACAGATGGGTGAGATTGGCAGGATTACAAATGTATATTTCATTGACATTGCATCTACATAATCCAATGAGCTTCATGCATTTATTTCATGACAGAGAGTCTGTGATTTAACCACCAATTCATTTTAGAAGGAAACTGAATTGGAGGATCACCTTCTCATGTCTAGGCTACTGACTATGCCATTGAAAAAGGACTGCCTACTAACAGATATAAAGAGAGTCAGCCAAACAGATCAACAGTAGTGAGAAAAACAATAAAACCAATGGAAAAATGTTTTTTTTTTTCAAGACAAGGTTTTTCTGCTTAACAGTCCTAGTTGTCCTGGAATTAGCTCTTGGTGATCTGTTCTACAGAGCCAGCCTTCCAGAATCCCACAACATCCAGAACATTTTTAGGTGCTTATCCTGAGCTCAATCTTATAGTGAATAGAACCCATCCTTATGGAAGAGGTCCCATGTACTTTGCACTCTTCATCAATAGAAGGATACTTATGCTTATTACAAATCCTTCTTCCTTAGATCCTTGCCCTGAGCTTGGTTTACCACCCAATAGAACCCATTCTTACTCTAAAGGTCACAGGTGCTTTGCTACATTGCTAGAGAGTTCCCACATAGCTATACCTGAAGCTTTGTTGAGATAATTGTCATGTAGAAGCCTTTTTCTAAAGTCCTACTGTGTTTCAGTGTGTAGGAAAAATAAACCCTGGGGCTAGATGAAAGAAGTTATTACCCGAGTACCTGCAAAAGTTGTTGACTTGAGTTTCATTCTTTGCCTGGCAGATCATTTTCCTGCAGGCCATGAGGCTTATGGCGTACCCAACATGTGTGAACATACATACATGCAAGCAAAACACCCACACGCATAAATAGAGTGCCTCTTATATGTCACCATGGATAAAATGGCCAGAAATATATAAAATATAACAATATAGACCAGAACTATAAATTTATAATTTAAAAAAATAAAAAAAAACACCATAAAAAGATGGAAATTCTATGGCCTCAATATTATGTCATTTAAGAATCTGGACTATAAAACTGGGCATGGTGCTACACATCTTTTAATCTCAGCACTCAGGGGCACAGGCAGGCAGATCTAAGTTTGAGGCCAGCCTGCACTACAGAGTGAGTTCCAGGACAGCCAGGGCTACACAGAGAAACCCTCATTCAAAAAACAAACAAAAACAGGGAAAAAAATAATTTGAACTATAAAATTCTAACAATTTATTTTATCAATAACAGAAAACTAAATCAAAAGGTAACATGGACAGAAAACTAAGGTCAACTAGTTAGTGAATAAATAGTAAATATAGTGACCCCAACTTCAAAACTTCTCATACAACTACAATAAAGCTGGTACGATTTGGGAAGGAATTAAAAGATCAGCTGCATATAATAGCAAATGTAGAAATAAAAACAGAGTCAAATGAGCCAAGAACACTCAGTATGCAGTTACTAACAAATGTGGCTGGTGTCTGTATGCAAATATATTACTACAAATAAATTGCACACAGACATTACAACCTCCAGAACATTAATTCCAAATGTACAGTAAGTGTTAAATCCGAAGTGAAAACTTTCGAGAAGACAGTAGAGAATCTAGGGCTCTCGTGGTTTAGAAACTTGCATTACACAGAGAGAGCAAAGGCACCACAGGCGCAATAGCAAGGTCAGCTAAACAACAAAAATTTATCAACACACAATCCACTGCAGCCAGCACTCTGAGCAGATGCAGGGCCAAGGGATTCGGAGGGTGCAGTCTTGGCACCAGGAGTTGCAAGGACCGCATGGGACGCATTGCCATCCAAGCAGGGAGAGGACCCACCACATCTGCTCCCCTCTGGGCAGCCGGCTGCTCATCCCCGCCTGGGGACAGTGGACCCCACTCACCATGATGCTGCTTCCGTTTGCCCGCTCACAACGCTGCACACCTGCCAGCTCACACATGTTCAGCCACAGAGCCAAGCCAAGCATGGCAGATGGAAGAGCCCTCCGCCCATACTGAGTGGCTGGTACACCTGAGGCCCTGATTGGATGGTGCGTCCTGAGTGGCAGGAGACTCTCCCTAGTGACTGCAAGCACAAAGCAACCCATCTGTCCCACACCTGCAGAGTTTTAAGTTTCAGTAAATCGAACTTGCACCTGAAGCCCTGACTACAGGAAGCTAGAGAAGTGGTGATGGGGGCTTTCCTGAAATGACCTTGTAGGAGGGAAGTCCAGTCTGTCAAGGCCAATGCTGTCTCCAGGCCCTTTGTTTTTCTAAGGCAGCCTACAGGATGAGGTGAGGGCCTCCAACCATCCCACCTAGAAACAGACCAAACCTCAACTTTGACTTACTTCTGGGTGCTGAGAGCTGATTTCTGAGATAATATCCTGGTTTTGCTTTGAAATCAACAAAGGGAAACGGAATTCTGCCAGTTTGGGTGTTTTGAGCTAGTGATACCACAGGCCAGCTCTGGGCAACAGGTTCTGATTTTCATTTTTGCAAAAAAAGAAAGTTTGATTTAAAAGTAGCATGACAACAAAACAAAACACACACATAAAAACAAACAAACAAACAAACAAACATAAAATGGGCTGTGGTGGCACATGCCTTTATTCCCAGCACTCTGGAGGCAGAGACAGGTGGATCTCTGTGAGCTCAAGACCAGCCTAGTCTACAGAGCTAGCTCCTGGACAGGCTCCAAAGCTACACAGAGAAACTCTGTCTTAAAAAAAAAAAAAAAAAAAAAAAACAAATAAATAATACTATGCACCAAAAAACTGTATTAAAGGCCAAACATTGTAAATACAGCATTTTAGTCAGTTAAGTCTTTTGGAAACAAAGCAGATTTGTATTTAATCACTTAATACATTAAATAGAAATCATTTAGTATCGAGGCTCTTAATAGTCTGATGACTCCATAAAGCATATATTACTTCTAAATTGATTATATCCTCCTTAGGGATACCGGAAGGTATTAATATTTACACTAGCCAAACAGGAAATATCTTATATATGAGAGTTTACATATGAAGCTACTGAATTATTTTTCTCTCAATGTTTCATGATTAGGGAAACTAAGTAAGCTAAATTAAAAACAAGTATTTTTTTACTTTATTTTATTTTTTGGCCCCTCTGTCAGCATCTATCTTTGAAGCAATGACTGAAGTGGAATTCACTGTGTAGACCAGGCTAGCCTTGAATTCACAGAGATCAGTTTGCCTCTACCTCCAGGGTGCTAGGATTAAAGATCAGCACTACCACACCTGACTTCTACTAATTCTGCATATTTTTAAGTCAGGTATGGCAGACAGTTGCAGTTCCCCCCCGCAAAGAGTAGAGTCAGGCAGAAGAATCACTGTGAGATTTAGGCAAAACTCTGTTATAAACCATATCCTAGCTCAAAAACCAAGTAGCGACATTTATGCAGGCCTTGACATGGTGGGGTCACCATGGGTTTATCCCACCCTGATCTTTGCCCCAAAATCCATATTCCCTTTCTGACAGCATTACCTTATTTCTGTAACACTACAGAAGCAGTGACCAGGAGCAATGGCGGTGCTTGGAGAACCCGCATCCTGCTGGTCTACTGCTATGCACCACCGCTTTTGTGGAGGGATTTTACCCAGTGTCCTGCTAGCAGAGATTTCACTGAGGGCTCTCGCTTATACTACTGTTTGACTGGCATGCTCAATCTGACATAATATCTAGCTTCTTAGAGCTATTCATTTCTACCTGTTTAGTTCCAGCTGCAGAAACAAAATGACCAGAACTTGGAAAACAGCCGATAATAGTGATTCCAGAACTAGCTAGACAGTTGTGATAGCCACTGGACCGTCCAGAGGACAAGTGGTACTATTGTCACAGCATCAGAACATTTGCTAGAAAGACCGGAAAACAGAAAGTGATGGGTGGCTGAAGATGTGTTTCATTTAGGATCACCCTGTTTTGGACAATGATCCTTGAATTTCAGCACAAGAAGCATCGGGGAATTTCACAGCATAATCTTATGCTTCATCATCTTACCTGTGAACAAAAATGTATTCATGATGATTGAAGGTGTATGCCACGAACAATGCCACACCAGTTTGGAATTATTATTAATAGGGTAGTATTTATTTAAAGAGGAAAAACTTACAGATCAGGATCACAGACAATAGCCCTCTGCGCAACCAGGAAGGGAGTCTAGTCACCAGCGGAGCAGGAAGTCAAGAGAGCAAGCGGAGGAAGTAGAAGCTTTTTGAATGGAGAGAAACCACGCCCCAATGGGCTGGTATCTCAGCAGCTATTGGTTGGAGGGGCGGAAAGACCTCCCACAACACCTCCCCCTTTTGTTTAAGTAAGAGAGTTCTAAACCTACTACGAAATTATATACGATAAGTACAAATATCCTATTCTAACTAGCTTAGGAATTGCATAATAAATAACTTGGCCAAGTCATGAGAGAAAAGTAACTATCGTTATATAGTCTTCAACCCCATCAAAGATCTGAGAAGGAAAATAATGTTACCTGGGTAATTAGGAAGTTCAGTAAAACAACTTCCAAAACATGCAACAAATCACAGAGACAACTAGCTACCTGGGCAATCACCCAAAGTCACGTTTGCAGCGTTGAAGCAACCAACTTTGGCTAAGGCCTAACATAACTGACATACCATTTTCAAAGGCAAGCAACTTTTCAAAACTATCTTACCCTGTCTTGGCAGGATATGACAGTCCTGTTTTATCCATTGATGCATGCTCTGTATCTCTGTCAGTGGTTGAGGTATGGGCATTTCTTTGCCTCAAGGCCAGTTCTGTCAAAAAGAAAAGCTCCAGGTGGAGTGTCTTTGGTGCTCAACATTCTCTCAGGAATAGAGCGGTGTTGCCAGGAGCATTTGTGTCTCACTCCCACAAAACTCTGAGTTAAAGGCCATTTTCTACAGTTCTTTGAAGAGGTTGAAGATCATCTATCTATACTGAGTATAATCTCTATATATCTAAAGAACCTGATTAGTCTTATTATAAATGGCAACCTTAGATGACTATTAATCTATATAATTCTCAATATTTATCTAACTTAAAGACTAAGACAATAAACATCTGTGTAACAAATGAGGATAATGACCTCCAAATATAAACAATGTACAAATATACATTGCAATATAGTAAATATGTATCAATACACAAACAATATATAAGTATCTTAATCAGAGATAGAAATGTACACTGCAATATGGTAAATATATACAATATATATCAATACAATATATGTCAATACATAAAAAATATTTTAAACAGAGTTAGAAACATGCATGCATACAATAGTCAATATAATTTAACTTTGTATCAATATACAAGAATCAATATCAATATATTTGTCTAAAAATTGTAACTCACAATTACAAATCTATTATCGCGTCACCCTCTTTTTTTTTTTTCCAAATTGATCCCTGAACTTATAAAATTCCTCCCCCAACCTCCCAACCCCTAAATGATGTCCCTAAACCCAGGGACAAACTTTACTGGGAGAGGGGACGTCGTCCTCTAGAATTACTTCCTACTGTCATGGGGACGACGTTCTTTCTGGGGGATCCTGTGAAAGTAAAATGATGGTTAAATTTCAAGATCAATGTCTTTTAAAATTGCAAATAGTCTCTGAGTATTTTGTGGAGGTCTGGCCAGAATGTTGTACAAGATGTGCACCATTTCAGCTAACCAAGTTGGGATCTTCTTGTGCAGCTGGTACCCAAAACAGGTCTTGTAGTAGCGCTATCAGTATCATGACGTCATATCAACCAGGTAGAGTTGTTGTTGTGGGGCCCCATCTTCTTCCTGGAAACTTCAAATGTCACTTCAGAAAAGACTCATTGTTTATTGTAAAAAACTTAAACATTAATCATATAGACATATATATATATATATTCAGTGAAAAACATGATAGATATATTCAATGAAAGGTATGATAGATATGAAGAAAAGCAAAGATGTTTTCTAAACTCATATTTCTTTCTGTCCCATATCACGGCTCTTGACA
The DNA here is from genome assembly GCA_963919715.1 of Microtus obscurus. Classification (NCBI taxonomy): domain Eukaryota; kingdom Metazoa; phylum Chordata; class Mammalia; order Rodentia; family Cricetidae; genus Microtus; species Microtus obscurus. The sequence goes on along the minus strand of CAWTZC010001850.1, from coordinate 33,757 downwards.
TGAAACAGAAACTCCAGAAACTCTGGGTTTTTCTCTTACTAACAGGCTTGGAATTGGAGAGGGACTGAGCCAGAGTCCAACTTCAAAACCAGCTCTATAAATTTAGAAATATGGTTTAATATGTTTTACTTACCCATTCAGTTTTCTTGATATTTCCTATTGGGCAGGTATTTTTCCATCTGTCAGTATCCAAATATCCAGGGTCCCTTGAATTTTTCAAAGGTGAGTGTTTTCCTGTGGAGATAAGAACAGAACCCTGCCCCCATTCTATATGTTTTTCTTACCACCTGTATGCATATCATTGTGGATGAGTTGTCATTTCTCCTTTCCAAGAGGTTTCTCCTCTTCAAATCGAAACTTTATTAATTTTGATGGTATCCACAACTTTTCTTCTCCTGTGGAAACAAGAGCAAAACCCCTTCCCCAACGTAGCACATCTCCTGGCTTCCATTGAGAGGTCAGCACATCTTTGAAATAAATCGGTTGATTTAGTTCAGCAGACTTTTCCATTATCCAATGTCTTTCTGCTGCTGTCATTCCTTTCTCATTAGCGTTAAGAAAATTTAAGGTTAATAAAGCATTATGTAATCTATTTCTGGGGGTATTTTCGTTCCCTTTCTGTTTGTTCAGCATATCCTTTATAGTACGATTTGATCTTTCTATAACTGCCTGACCTGTAGGATTATTTGGTATACCTGTAATATGTTTTACATTATAATAATCAAAAAAGTGTTTCATTTTCTTAGATACATATGCTGGACCATTATCTGTCTTTATTTGTGCAGGTATACCCATGATGGCCATAACTTCCAATAAATGTGTGATTACTGAATCTGCCTTTTCTGAGCTCAGGGCAGTAGCCCATTGAAAACCTGAATACGTGTCTATGGTGTGGTGTACATATTTTAATTTATTTACCAAACTCCATAAAGTGGAACACATCCATCTGCCAGATTTCATTTCTCTTAGTACCCTTTGGGTTACTCCCTGCAGGCAACGGTGTTTGATTATAGAAAGAACAAGTAGGACATCTCTTTATAATGTCCTTAGCTTGTTGCCAAGTAATGGAAAATTCTTTCTTTAGGCCTTTACTATTGACATGATGCTTTTTATGAAATTCTGAGGCCTGCAACACGCTTCCAATCAATAATTGATCAATCTCAGCATTGCCTTGTGCTAGAGGACCAGGCAGACCTGTATGGGACCGGATGTGTGTTATGTACATCGGACAAAGCCTGTTCCTGATTATGTCTTGTACCTGGATAAACAATGAAGTCAACTCTGTGTCATCTGGTATAAATTAGCGGTTTCAACATGCAAGATAACTCTTTCTGCATATTGTGAATCTGTAACTATATTAAGAGGTTCTTTAAAATCCCTTAGCACCATAAGAATGGCATATAATTCTGCCTTCTGGACAGAATTATAAGGGCTTTGTTCCACCTTACTCAATTCATCTGACTTGTAACCTGCTTTCCTGATTTATTTGCATCAATATAGAACGGACGGGGCTCCAGTTATTGGAGCATCACGTACAATTTTAGGAAGAATCCAAGAAGTTCTCTTTATTAGGTTAAGTCTACCACTTTTGGGATAGTTGCTATTAATTTCTCCCAAAAAAATTAGCACAAGCTCTTTGCCACGGTTCATTGTCTTACCATAACTTTTTTATTTCTTCAGTAGTAAAAGGCACTATAATTTCTGCTGGGTCTATACCTGCTAGTTGACGAAGTCTCAGCTTACCTTTTTTTTTTTTTTTAAACACTGCCTGGCCCATTATATTGGTGGCCCAAACAGTGAAATTCATGTTGGAAACAAAAACTGCCATATTACCTATTATCCAGCTGGCCTTGAACTCACCGAAATCCGCCTGTCTCTGCTTCCCGAGTGCTGGGATTAAAGGCGTGCGCCACCACTGCCTGGCCGGCCTCGAACTCACAGAGATCTGCCTGCCTCTGCCTCCCAAGTGCTGGGATTAAAGGTGTATGCCACCACCACCTGGTCGGCCTCAGAGATCGTCCTGCCTCTCTGGATGTTATGGGCCTGAAGGCCAAGTGTATCTCGGACTCGGCACTGGGGCCTAAGTTACGAATTAAACAAAAAACGGCGTACACGGAACCATAAACCCAGAACCCAGGGATAGAGAAGAGTAATCCGGAAGCCTGGAAGCCGTGTATGCCTCCACGTGACAGAGTCACCCTGAGGGGTTGCAGCTTCCACAACCGGCAACCACGTGATCTGGTTCGCACCACTTAAGAGCTGTACTTGCCAGGGAGATTTAAAAGCGACTCAGAAAAGAGTAAGCCACGCAGGCAGAGACTATGCGGGCCTGTGGAGTTTAAATCCACGTGGGGAGGCAGAGGATAGGGTGCGTGGGGACTTGAAGTCAATCTGAAGTGTCTAAAAAAAATATAAAGAACTGCAGCAAGAAAAGCCAGTGCGTGATGATTTAAGTTAAACAGCTGGCTCCACGAACAAGGCACAAGCTACAAGGCTGCCGCAAGGCACAAGCCACAGGGCCACCGCAAGGCACAAGCCGTGGCTGAGGAAGGGAAGGCTCGCACCAAGCCAAACTACTGGCTGGTAGCAGAGCGGGGGAAGGAGGGCTCCTAAAAGCCAAACGTTCGATGATGTCCAACAATTTTGTATTGACTCTTACTCCTTTTGAGGAAAGCTTCAGTAGGAATCTGTTATGCTAACAAGTTTTTATCATTTCTAAAGGAAATGGAAAAAGAAAACACCTTCCAATGGTACTGGCCTATCAGCTTCAGAACCCTGCAGTGGTTAAAGAGATGGCTCAGCAGTTAAGACTGTGTGCTGCTTCCACAGAAGACCTGACCAAGGATGATTGGTTCACAGGCCCATAACTCCAGCAGCAGAGGATCTGACATCCTCTTCTTCCCTATGAGGGCACTGGACAATCACATGCATACATGCAGGCACTCACACTAACACAAATAGCAAAGTTTAACAAATAGATTAAAAACAAAACCTACGGTTAAAACTCCAAAGCATTTTTTCAAAGGAACATTCTAAGAAAATTGAGTAAATTTACTTGTGTAGTAAGAGGAGCAGCCGGGCTGTGTTCCCGGCACCCGGTTGCCCACATGGCTTAGCTTATGCCCCGAAATAACAACACACAAACTGTATTCATTTAATCACTGCCTGGCCCATTATTGGCTAGCTCTTACATATCAACCTAACCCATTTCTAATAACCCTGTAACACCACGAGGTGCGCTTACCAGGGAAGATATTAACCTGCATCTGTCTGGCATGGGAACATCATGGCGACTCCTCACTCTGCTTCTCTCTCCCAGCATCCTCTTCTGTCTACTCCACCTACCTAATTTTCTGTCCTATGAGGGCCCAGGCAGTTTCTATATTAGTTAGCCAATGAAAGCAACAGATAAGATACAAGACCCACCTCCAACATACTTGAGTTCTAGAAGGCATTTTTTCTCTTTTAACTATCAGATTTTGATAATACTATGTATATATTATATAAAAATTATATATACAGCCAGATGTGCTGGCATATGCCTTTAATCCTTTCACTTGGGGAGCAAGGGCAGATGGATCTCTGAATTTTAGGTAAGCAAGGACTAGTGAGAACTTATCTCATAATAATATTATTATAATCAAACCTGTCTTATAATAATATTATTATTATTATAAGTAGAGGTACAAAAAGTAATTATTTTAGAGAAATGTTATGCATTCATATGTTGGTCTGAATATGCTAGTAGCATATCTTCATGGTGCAGCAAAAAGTATCATTTTTGCAAAATCAACTCCTCCTTCATCCTCTGCTCTAGTGGATATCACTTCAGATTTTTGTTTGACTGTCTCATCTTAGTTTGCTTATGGTTATGATCTATTTTAATCTACATGAATCTACACACACACACACACACACATATATATAATTAGTTTTATTTTAAATAAACCCTACTTTAATTGGAAGTGCTTGACTGTGATTAGAAATATCCTTGCACATTTGATAAGCAGTTGATGAAGAAGAGAAACTGAAACCTCACATGGTATAGTACTTAAATCAAGCAATGACATTTAATCTGATTTCTTATACACAGAATAAAAAGCAAATAGAAAATGTATCAAAACAAATCAAAGAAGCTAAAAAAAAAAAGAACAAACTGGTACTGGTGACCCAAATTCCATCTCCAGAATCCACGTGAAAGAGGAAGGACAGAACTGACTGCACACAGTTGTCTACCGACCTCCAAACTTGCATGGTGGCATGAATGTGCCCCTCTCACACAAAATTACAAAGGAGTTTAGCCCCACATGAGTCCAGTCCTCAAACAGAATATCATCATGACAGACAAGAAGCTTCTTGCAAAGAAACAAATGCAAACCTGATTTGAAAGAATGATCTTTTATATTTTTAGTAACAAGAGAGGGGAGGTAAATTCTACTCTAACACTCAGAATGTTTTCCCACAATGTCAAAAGCAGACAGCTCGAGCTAGAGAAATGCTCAGTACTTCAGAACACTGCACTGGCTGCCCTTCCAGAGGACAGAGACTGGATTCCTACTCAGACATGGCCACTTCCAACTATCTGTAATTCCAGTTCCAAGGGACCTGATGCTCTCTTCTGTCCTCCCCTGGCCACCAGACATGAACATGGTACACAGACATCCATAAAGGGAAAACATTAATACACATAAAATAATTTTTTAAAAAATTTAAGCAAAGAAGAGACAACCCACACCATAAAACTTAACTTTTCAAATTGGGTATAGTATTTCACACCTTTAATCCCAGCACTTAAGGGGCAGGGCAAGATAAGCTCTGTAAGTTCAAGGCTAACCTGGTCTATATCACGAGGGCAAGGACAGCTGGGACTTTGTAGATAATCTGTTCATGAACAAAAACTTATTTTAAACATAAGGATATGATGTCCCCCAAGCAATCTATGATCCCAAACATAAGTGTCCTGTCAGATAGAACCTATACAGCCAGGAAGCTGTATCACTAAAACACTGCCTGCCCACATGCATGCAAATAAACCGAGTAAAAGGAGTTCCTAGATGCCTCTATGGTAGCTTTCTCTCCATGGCCTGCCCTCCCTGGGGTGTACTACAATGGAGATAATACAGCTGCTACTTTTTCCTTATTGTATTGTTAAATGCTAAATTAATTTATTTATGTATGTAGAAGCATACAAGACTCTGAGTGCATGTTTCAATGTTGCAGGACTAAATTGCAGCAGTTCTTTATGTGTGTCATGCACACATGTACATATGGAGTAATCATAGGACAGCTCATGGGAGTTGTTTTTCCTTCCACCATGTGGATCCTAGATATCCAGCTTAAGCCATCAGTGCCAAGTGCCTTGACCTGCTGAACCATCTCGCTAACCTTACTTTCTGACTCTGGTGGATTCTTAATTCACTGCCCATGTCACCAGACTCACGACTGCCATTTCACACATAGAAAACATGTGTGTTCTCATTATCACAGCTTGCATGAAGTCACACACCTACACTGTCAAATACATGGATGTCCAAAATTGCTCAATAAATATAGCACTATTCATTAAAAGCATTGAAAGGTTAGCAAATGGCTCAGAGGGTAAAAGTGCCTGATGCCAAACCCAAGAACTTGAGTTCCATGTCCAATATCCACAAGGCAGGAGAAAATGAGTTCTTAAGTTTTCTCTAACCTACACTTCTAAAGTGGCATGCAAACATAGATGGACATACAGATACACACACACGCGCACACACACACACACACACACACACACACACACACACACACTACTTCCTCCCACCATCTTACCATGATAAGGACGTTCCTGGCCATCTTCTTTATCTGTTTCTTCGGTAATCAGATAAATAATTTCTTTATTTGTATCTTCTCTCTTTTAGAATTGTGAGAAGTTTGACATTGATACATCCAGCTTTTGATCATAAATCTTGATTAGCATATAGTAATGGCTGCTAAGTATTAAGGATACTTTGAAAGTAGCCTTTACTTTGCTGATACTGTTCGCACGACTCTCCTTACTAACTGTGATGCTATCACCAATGCACACAGCTTGCACCCCTACTAAAATGAAAAGAGTATATCATATATTACTGGTGTTATGATATGGTGTGAGAGGTTCAAGGAGTTGGGTTCAAGGAGTCCCATGGTAGTTGAGAGACAGATCCACCATGCAGACAGCACTCAGGCAGAGGGCTTTTTATTGGGGGAATGGAATGGGATAAGGGGGAAGGGCAGAGGGAAAACCAGCCTCTGGGGTCAGATGCAGAAGAGAAGACAGAGGTTGAGAGAGAGAGGCAGAGAGACAAACAGACAGCCAGTGAGACCAAGAAAGAGAGGCTCAAAAGTCTACCTGCCTCTTCAGAGAAGGAGTAAGAAAGAGAGAGGGAATGGGTAGAGCCATCTCCACCTCTGCCTCTGCCTCTTCCCCCTCCTTCTCCTTTTTGTCATGAAATTAGCGCTTGTAGACCAGGCTGGACTCAGAGATCTACCTGCCTCTGCATTCCGAGTGCTGGGACGGAGCTTGCTTCTTCAAGAGGCCTTTTGCACCTGCGTACAGAGCCTTACACAGCCACATGGATTATGTAGGATTTATGTAGGATTATGTAGGATTATGTAGGACCCTGAGCTGACTAAGTATTTGCCGGAAAGCCACTAAGTGCATGTGTGGCTGTAAAACACTGGGGTTGGCTTGGTGTTTCTTTAAATGCTGACAAGTGCATCTTGCCAGGTGACATGGGTGGGCCAGCATAATGCCTGAATGGTAACAACTGGTTTTACAAAAAAAGAATAGCATGACATTCCAAAAAGCATAGTACAGTTTATTCCAGTTACAAAGCATTACATACATTCACACAGGCAACAGTCACCTTCAATGACTGGTTTCCTAACACACAGAATGTTATTCTACAGCCTCATTTTGTTCACAATTAGCAACACTGCTGTAAGAACTTGTTTGGACTTCTAAACTAAATTAAGAAAAAAGAAGTCAGCCTGAAGTGGAATTATATGGGCAGAAATTTTGCTGCATTTAAGCCAGGATACACGGCTGTGTCATTCTCAAAGCTACGACAATTTGGCACCTGGAATTACAAAGCTCTCATTTGTTTTCACTGAGACACTGCCTCAAGAAAAAATTTAAAAATAATGCAGTTAAAACAGCTTAGGATTCAATTTTTTCTATTTTTATGTCTTATTTTATTTTTTATTTATTGTCGTGCCTTTTTATTCATTGAGACAGGGGCTCACTATGTAGCTTTGGATAGCCTGGAATTCACTTTGTAGATTTCTCTTTGTAGAAAAAGATTCACCTCTCTCTTGTGCCAGACTGTTGGGGTTTAATTGGTGGTACATCACTACAGCCTGCAAAGATTTTGCTTTTTGGAGATAGTGTTTCCAACACTCCAACATTATTTTGAATTAGAACAGTGATAGCTGCATAACTGGCAAGAAAACAGTTTACAGTGGTGAGTTTCACTGTTTAAGCTCTAGCACAGTATAGATTTTTTTTTTAGAACAAACTATATGTTTTGGTGGAAGAATCACTCCAGCCCCTGGCATCCATATACCCAAAGAGTCTGGAATATTTGGATGCAAGTACCACCGCAACTCTTCTACCCTTGGAGTTGCCTCAGTACAGACTCTGCCCCTGAGAAACTCTGCTAAATGATGACTGCTCCCCAGAGATGCTGAAGATCACCCACATGGTATTTAAACTGTCCCCAAGAGAACAAACTCCTAGTTTTCTGGTCTTCCTTTCCAGTTTCTGCAGGTGAAGGTGAATAGAGTAGTTCCACACGAGCTCAGGATTGCGTATAATAAAGGGATTTTTATTAAGTGGGGCAGACTCACAGATCAAAGTCCTGTGTAAGAAGGGAACAGGAGCTGAATTTAGAAGGAGAGAGAGAGAGAGAGAGAGAGAGAGAGAGAGAGAGAGAGAGAATGTTTCTAGAACCGAAGGCCACACCCAACCTGGTCCAACCTGGTCCAATATCTCAAACGCCTTTGGCTAAAGGAGATTCCCCAGTACTTCCCCCTTTTGTCTAAGTAAGAGAGTTCCAAACCCTATACAAACCTATATACAATAAAAAGGGATATCAAGTATAAATATTGGAATTACATCCAGTATAAACAATATTAAGAAAAAAACATATGCTAAAAGTTTCAATGATTATTCTATCCTAAGTAGTCTAAGACTTGTATTAGAAATGGCTTGGCTAAGTCATAACAGGAAAGTAACTATGACTATCTAGTCTTCAACCCCATTGAAGACCTGAGAAAGGACATAATATTACTTGAATAGATAGGAGATGCAGTCAAGCAACTTCCAATGTGTGCAATAAATGACAGAGACAACTGGCTACCTGGAAAATCACCCAAAGTCTCATTTGCAATATTGGAACATCAACTTTGGCTAATGATGTGGGAGTGTCATATATCAATCTGTTGATTTCATTGGTTCAATAAAAAAAAACTGCCTGGGCCCTGATAGGACAGAAAGTTAGGTGGGCGGAGTAGACAGAGGAGGATTCTGGGAGAAGGAAGCTGAGTCAGAAGGAGTCGCCATGATTTTCCTACCAGAGGCAGAGGCAGGCTAGAATCTCCCCGGTAAGCACACCTTGGGGTGCTACACAGATTATCAGAAATGGGCTAGTCCAGGTGCAAGAGCTAGCCAATAAGAGGCTGGAACTAATGGGCCAGGCAGTGTTTAAAAGAATACAGTTTCCGTGTAATTATTTCGGGGCATAAGCTAAGCCATGCGGGCTGCCGGCTACGGGGGCACAGCCGCGCCACTCCATATTACTACAGGCTAAGACCTAGAGTAACTGACAGACCATTTTTAGAGGCAGGAAAAATTTTCAGAACTGTTTTACTGATCTTGGCAAGGCATGACAGTCTTTTTTCTTGTATCCTGCTTATCCTGTCCAGACATGATGCATTTTGTCAGTGGTCAAGGCATGGGCAGCTCTTTGCCCAAAGGCCAGTTTTGCCAAGAAAAAGCAAGCTCCAAATGGAGTGTCTTCAGTGCCCAACATTATCTCAGGAAAGACTGGTGCTGCCAGGAGCAATGATGTGTCAGTCAACTGAACCCTAATTTATTTAAATGCAATATTTTATAGTTCTTTCGAGTGGTTGAGGATTACCCAACTATGAGGAATGCAATTTCTATGTATCAAAAGAACCTGATTAGTCTAACTATGACAAATATGGATGACTATGGGCCTATAATTCTTAATACCTATATAGCTTAATTATTAAGACTTTATAACAGAATATTAAACAATCTTTAAACAGCTGTGTATCAAATGAGGACAGTAGCCCCCAAATGTAAACAATGTATAAGTATTTTGATCAGAGATAGAAATGTATAGTGTAATATGATAAATATATCCTAAAATTGTATCAATATACAAAATGTCTTAAACAGAATTAAAAGCATTCATGCGTACAATATGGCAAAATAGTGTTACATAGGTGTACAAATATTGTAAACAGAAATAGGAGCATATTCAATATGACAAATATAATTTAAATTTGTATCAATATACAAAAATCTATACCAATATAAATTGTCTATAAATAATAGCTCACAAGTATTTACTGCATTACTCACTATTATTATTAGTGTGAGTAAACTCACACTAATCTATGTATTATCAATTCAATCTCCTTTTTTTCCAGAGATCCCTGATCCTGCAAAATTTCTACCCCAACCCCCAACCCTACACCAGCTATAATCAACCCCTAATTGATGTCCCTAACCCTTAGGACAAACTTTATTGGCAAAAGGGATGTCATCTTCTAGAATTACTTCCAGCTGTTATGGAGGTGATGTTATTTCTATGGGATCCTGAAAAACTAAAATGATGGTTAAGATTCAAGATTCCTGTTTGGTATAATTGCAAATAGTCTCTGAGTAGTCCATAGGGTTTTTCTGAAGTTTTGACCAGAACGTTGTAAGAAGGTCCACCATTTCAGCTAACCAATTTGAAACCATCTTGAGCAGCTGGTACCCCAAACCAATCTCAAAGTAGTGCTATCAGTATCACGATGTCTTATCAACCAGGTGGAGTTATTGTTGTGGAGCCCCATCTTCTTTCTAGAAACTTCAAGATTACTGCAGGAAAATTTGTTGTTCACTGTGGAAAACTTAAAAGTTATTCATATAGACATATAGTCAATGAAAAGTATAATAGAGACAAAAATAGTTATGGAGAGAAGTAAAATTTTTTATAAATTCTTTCTTCTTTCTATTCCATATAAGATGCCTCCTGACATGAGACAGAAACTCTGAATTTTTCTCTTAAAAACATGCTTGGGTTTAGAGAAGAATAGCCATTGTCCAACTCCAAAGCCACCTTTGATTTTTAAGTGAGTTGTGACTATTATTATACTGAGAATTATATATATATACATACATACATATGTAATGAAAATTTGGCATACAGATGACCTGTTCATAAGTCAGATTTCTTTTTGCTTGATGATCTCTTCTGGGTAGTTATCTTTTTTAGGCATCTAAATGTCCAAAGTTTCTTGACTTTTTGAAGATGAGTATTTTCCTGCAAAGACAAGAACAGAGCCCGGCCCCAACCCTTATGAGTGTTTGTTATGACGTTTATGATTATCATCTCTATGGATGAGCTCCCATTTCTCTTTCTCAAGAGGTTTCTCCTTTTCAAACTGAATCTTTATTAATTTTGATTGTAATCATACCTGCTGTGGGACAATGGTCTTATACCCTATACTGTTTGTTGGATGTACTGGTTTAATACAATACTGATTTGCCAGTAGCTGGGCAGCAAGTGTAAGAGGGCTGACCAAGCAGGTGGGGTGACCAGAATAGGAGAATTCTGGAAAGAGAAAAGTTTCAGTCTGCAGTTGTAACCCAGACACAGAGGAAACAAGATGACAATACCTAGCTGATAAAAGGTTTCAAGCCACATGGCTAACACAGACAAGAATTAGGGGCTAATTTAAGATGTAAAAATTAGTTAATAAGAAAGCCTAAACTACTAGGCCAGTTTATAACTAATGTAGACCTCTGTGTGTTTTTTGCGAACTGAACTGTCGCAGGACTGAGCTGGACAGAAACCTCTGTCAACACATAGCTTTTCTTCCTCTGTGGATATAAGAGCAAAACACATTTTCCAACATAGTACATCTCCTGGTTTCCTTCATGAGGTCAACACATCATTGAAATACACTGACTGATTTACTTCAGAAGTTTTTTTTTTCTATTATCCAATGTCTCTCTGTTGCCATTGTTCCTTTCTCATTAGCATTAAGAAAATCAAAGGTTAATAAAACATTATACAATGTATTTCTGGGGGTATTTTTCATCACTTTCTGTTTGTTTAATATATCCTTTATAGTTTGATTTGATTGTTTAGAACTGTCTGACCTGTAGCATTGTTTGGTATACCTGTAATACGTTTTATATTATAATAAGCAAAAAAACTGTTTCATTTTCTTGAGACATATGCTGGACCATTTTCTGCCTTTATTTGTGCAGGTATATTCATGCTAGGCATAGCTTCCAATAACTATGTGATTACCGAATCATCCTTTTCTGAGCTTGAAGAGGTTGCCCATTGTAAACCCGAGTGTCAGTAGTGTAGTATATGTATTTTAATTTTCCAAATTCTGTAAAGTGGAAAACATCCATTTGCTAGATATCATTCCTTTGAGTACCCTTTGTGTAATTCCCTTCAGGTAATTGTGTTTGGTTATGGAAAGACCAAGTAGGACACCTCTTTATAATGTCCTTAGCTTGTTGTCATGTAATAGAAAACTCTTTCTTTAAGCCTTTGCAATTGACATGATTTTTAATATGAAATTCTGAGGCTTTCAGTGTATTTGCAATTAATAATAGATTTATTTCTGCGTTACTTTGTGCTAGAGGACCTGGCAGACCTGTATAAGACCAGATGTGTGATATGTATATGGGACAAAACCTATTCCTGATTATATCTTGAGCCAAATGAATAAGGAAGTCAATTCTGTATCATCTGTTATAAATTCAGTGGTTTCAACATGAAAGACAACTCGTTCTACATATATTGCAAATCAGTATCTATATTGAGAGAGCTTTTTTGGTTTTTCAAGAGAGGTTTTCTCTGTAGCAACCTGTGCTGGAACTAGCCCTCATAGACATAGCTGGCCTCAAACTCAGAGATCTGCCTGGCTTTTCTATCTGAGTGCTGGGATTAAAGGCGTGACCTCAGCTGCCTGTCTTATTGAGAAGTTTTTAAAACTCCCTTAGTACCATGAGAATAGCATATAATGCTGCCTTTTGGACAGAATTATAAGGGATTCTTCCACCTTACTTAAACCTTCTCATTTGTAACATGACTTTCCTGATTTATTTGCATCAGTATAAAATGTAAGGGCTGCCATTATTGGTGTGTCATGTACAATGCAGGGGAGGATCCAAGTAATTGTCTTTATAAGGTTAATTCTATCACTTTTGGCATGATAGCTATTAATTTCTCCTTACAAAATTAGCACAAACTCTTTGCCATGGTTCATTATTTTCCATAATATTTTAATTTCACCTGTAGTAAAGGCACTATAATCTCTCCTGGTTTTATTCCTGCTAGTTGACAAAATCTTGATTTTCCTTTCATAATTAATTCAGAGACTCTTTCCACAAGTTTTTAAATTTTTTACTTGGTTTCTGTGGTAAAAAATTCCATTCTAAGATAATATCTTTCCTCTGCATTGAAATACCTGTAGTGGAATCTCTGGAAGGCAATATATCTAGAATACAATTAAGATACTTAAGGAAATGTTCAACATCCTTAGGCATCAGGGAAATACAAATCAAAACAACTCTGAGATACCATATTACACCTGTCAGAATGGCTAAGATCAAAAACATCAATGATAGCTTATGTTGGAGAGGATGTGGAGTAAGGGGAAAATTCATCCATTGATGGTGGGAATGCAAACTTGTTCAACCAGTTTGGAAATCAGTATCACGGCTTTTCATAAAATTGGGATTCAGCCTACCTCAGCATCTAGCAATACCACTCTTGGAAGTATACCCAACAGATGCTCAATCATATTATAAAAGAATTGTTCAGCTATGTCCATAGCAGCATTATTTGTGATAGCCAGAACCTGAAAACAACCTTGATGCCCCTCAACTGAAAACTGATAAATGTGTGGCACATTTACACATTAGAGTACTATTCAGTGGTAAAAATCAGTGACATCTTGAATTTTGCATGCAAATAGATGGAATTATAAAACACTATCCTGAGTGAGGTAACATAGACCATAACGTTGAATATGGTATATACTCACTCATAAGTGGATACTAGCCATAAACAAAAGGACATTGAGCTTATAGTTCATGATTGTAGAGAAGCTAAGTAATAAGCTGAACCAAAAGAAAAATATATATAGACTCACCTGACAAAATTGGGAGCATGGGAGCAGGGAGTAGAAGGAAGGGGAGAAGGAGAATAGAAGGGGCGAGTTGAGGAGAACTTGAGGGAATGGGACAGTCAAGACAGAGGAAGGACAGATATAAGAGCATGAAAAGATATATCTTGATTGAGTGGACCATTATAGGGTTAGCAAGAAACCTGGTTCTAGAGAAAATCCACAAGGATGACCTCAACTAAGACTCTAAGCAGTAGAGAAGAGGGTACCCAAACTAGCCTTGCCCTATAGTCAGACTGATGATTATCTTAAATATTACCATTGAACCTTTGTTCAGTCATTTTGGTAGTAGTGTTTGTGTGTTTCCCTTCTTGGTTATGCTGGTGGGGGGTTACCAGATGCCTGTGTTTTTGTGAGTCGGGGTTTGCCTTAAAGTCCTTCTTGTAAGGCTGGGTTTGTGAATATGTATTGTTTAAATCTGTTTTTGTCATGGAATATCTTGTTTTCTCCACGGATGGTGAAAGAAAGCTTTTCTGGATATAGTAGTCTTGGCTTGCATTCATGGTCTCTTTGTGTCTGCAGCACATCTATCCAGGATCTTCTGGATTTTATGGTTTCCACTGTGAAGTTGGGTGTGCTTCTGATAGGTTTACCTCTATATGTTACTTGACCTTTTCCCTTTGCAGCTTTTAATATTCTTCTTTATTCTGAATGTTTTGTGTTTTTATTATAATATAGCAAAGGGATGGAAACAGAGCCAGAGACCCACATTGGAGGACTGAACTGAGCTCCTGAGGTTCAGTTAAAAAGAGTGGAAAGAATGAGAATATGAGCAAAGGAGGGTTCATCGACTGAAACAGTTTACCTGAGCTAATAGGAGCTCAACAACTCCAGTTGGACTGGGAAGGAACAAGCATAGGACCAAACTAGTCCCTCTGAATATGGTTGACAGTTCTTTTTTTAAAAGATTTATTTATTATATATATGACATTCTCCCTCGGTGTATGCCCGCACGCCAGAGGAGGGTGCCAGATCTCAGTACAAATGGTTATGAGCCACCAATTGGTTGTTGGGAATTGAACTCAGGACCTCTGGAAAAGCAGCCAGTGCTCTTAACCTCTGAGTCATCTCTCCAGCCTCCTATGGTTGACAGTTCTATGGATGGGGCAGACTAAATGGCCATTGGCAATGGCACTGGGATTTATCTCTACTGTATGTACTGTCTTTTGTGGACTCTATTCTCTTGGATATATATCTTGCTCAGCCTAGATGTAGTAGGGAGGGCCTTGGACCTTCCACAAAGGAAAGTGAATTACCCTCTCTGAGGAGTAGATGTGGGTAGGTGAGATGGTATGTGGAGAGAATTGGAGGAGGGGAAGGAGTGGGAATTTGGATTAGTATTTTTTTAAAAAATAATAAATTAAAAAACTTTATTGCATAAATAATAAGTATAGAGTTGAATTGGCTTAGCCTGTTGGATAACATGGTCTCAGCAGATATAATAGGCATAACATTAAGGTGTTTTGCTCTTAATAGGTTGTCTAAATGAAAGTTATTACACAATATCAAACAAAAAAATGTGTGTGTGTGTATATACATATGTTTGTATGCATGTGTATAAGTACAGTCAGTTATATTGTATAGATTGCACTTTAGAATTTCTTAATCAGGAGAAGTGGGGGATGAGGAGCTAAGAGGAAAGGTGGAAAGTGAAGATCGCAGAATCTTAATCAGAGAGAGGAAAAATTGTAGGATCCAGAGAGGTCAAGGACATCACAAGAAAACCCACAATGTCAACTAACCTGGGCTCATAGGAGGTCACAGAGGCTGAACTACTAATCAGAGAGCCTGCACAGGACTAGCCTAGGCCATCTACATATATGTGAGAGTTGTGTAGTTTGGTCTACCTGCAGAACTCCTGACAGTGGGATCAGGGTCTGTCGCAAATACATTGGCTGCCTTTGGAACCCTACTCCTAATACTGGTTTGCCTTGCCCAGCCATAATACAAGGGAGATGCTTAATCATACTGCAAATTGTTATGACATGTTTTGTCAATCCGTGGAAGGCCTGCCCCTTTGTGAAAGAAATAGAGGAGGAGTGGGTTGAGGGCAGATGGGAGGTTTCAGGGAGGAATGCAAGGAAAGGAGGGAGGGGAAACTGTGGCTGCGATACATAATAAATAAAATTAACTGAAAAAAGAATTGTTAGTAGGCACTGTGAAGGCATTTTTTTTCTCCTTCATTTCCTTGTAAAGGTATAATGAAGAAACAGTCATTTAAATCAATAACTACAAGAGGTGATCCTTTAGGTAATAGGGAAGGCAAAGGAACTCCAGATTGTAGGGGGGCCATAAGTTAAATTACCTTACAGACAGCTTTTAGATCTGTCACCATTCTTTGTTTTCCAGATTTCTTTTTAACAATAAAGACAGGAGATTTACAAAAGCTGGTTGATTTTTTAATATGGCAAGAATCTTGTTGCTCTGTACCAGCTGTTCTAAAGCCGGCAGTTTCTCTTCTGTTAAAGACCATTGTATAACCTGTATTTGTTTCAAAGTTAACCATTTTAAAGGAAGGGCTATCAGTACCTCTGAAGTTTTACTAGTTGCTTTGTGGTCTTGTACAGCTTGAATTCCTGGTGACCTTTTTTAAGAATACTACCTTATAACATTCTTCCCAGAGGCATGGGTTATTGAACTGAAGGAATGCTAATCTGGGTATTCCTATTGTGCAGCAGGTCATGACTCCATAAATTGGCTGCGACATTAGCTGATGAGTTCTTAGCATCCCTCAGTGTCCTTCTGGCCCTATGCATTGAACCCATCTTGTGCTTTGTTTCAATTGAGGCAGGGTTTCTATTCCTAGAAACTGAACATCTGCCTCTTGAAAAGGACAATTCTGATGCAAAGATTCTGAAGTAAGGATAGTCATATCTGCACTTGTGTCCAGTAATTCCTCAGTTACTATGCTATTTATACACACTCTCAGCTTTGGTCTTTGTTCATTTACAGAAGTCTGCCAAAATATGTTTCCTATTTCTTATTAAAGTTTTGATTTATCCTCCATGTTTATCATCCAGGACAGATTTTTTTTTAAATTTGGTGCGGCATGTCCTCCACAGTAACTAGAATGACTGGACCATGTTTGACCTGGGGGCCTGTGAGAGCCACCCCCAGATGTTTCCTGTTAGCATTAGGTTCCCTTGTCTGTTTTTTATTGATTTACATTCATTGCCCAATGTTGGTCTTGGCCACATCTTCTACAGAATCCAGAAGATTGAGATCTAACCCCTTCTATTTTTGCCATTGCCAGAGGAGACATTATTTCCAGGAATTCCTTCTCTACAATCTCTTCTCAGATGTCTATTCTACTACAATTAAAACATTTAGCAGTTTGATGTCTCCTCATACCATTGGAAATTGCTTTTCATACCCAACCATTAGTATTATAGCCAAATGTCTCAAATTTCATTGTATGCATGATTCATTCATTCATTGAACTCAGAGCATAGCCAAGGCCACAACTAGAGGCAGTGTGGTGGTGACACAGAATTTAGCATGATGTGATTACATGGCAGAAACGAAAGGCAGATAGACATAGAGAAAGGAGGCTGCACTTCCGACTAAAAATCACTGGCAGAATAGGCAGCTATGGATATCTGAGGCGAGGAGTTGCAGTCTCCATGAGAGAGGAAAGAAGAAAGTCTAGAGACAGATCCAGTGTCCCAGAAATATAGCATAGACTGCAGCAAACGCTGGCTTTGTGTTATCACTCACAAAGTCCAGGGGCCATGAGAACATGTAGGCACAAACCGAATGCCTACATCATCATGTGGAGTTGGGAGTCTGAGTTAGGGGCTTTAAGTCTGATAGGCAAACAATTGACCAATAGTGGGTCTTTTTATGGGAGGGAACCACCGCTGTGTGATTGCACACTCATGGATGCATGGCCAGATATGTGGGAAGAACCTAACATTTGATTTTGGGTGTAGAATTCCAGTGATTTTAAGTTGGAAAATTGACCTTTTAGAAGGGTTATAAGTTACAGGATCCCTATCAGTCCTCGCTACAAGGGATACCCTGCTGAGCTGACAGCACCAATGGAAGATGAACAGCAGTATGACCATGGCAGGTCTCTTGGTGGGTGGAAGACTGCGGAGGGTTGCAGACAGACAGATACACTATGAGGAGAGATTTTGGTTATAGAGTATATATAGTGGGTATGGAGATTATGGAGTGAAGTAAAGAGAGAAATAGAGGGAAATGAGAGAGAGACAGACAGAGAGAGAGAGAGAGAGAGAGAGAGAGAGAGAGAGAGAAGAGAAGAGAAGAGAAGGTGAGGGGGGAGAAGCAGTGGCTTCCTCTTCAATAGAGGGACATAGAAAGAAAGTAAAAGAAAAAGAAGAGAACTTGGCAGGAGATCATCTTGCCTGGCTAGAAGGTGGGGGGGGGGGGGATATGGGGTGGGTGAAGCTTATCTATTAAAGGAACAACGTACCCAGGTGACAGGGTAGGTCAGCAGAATAACAAAACTCTATCACAAAGCTCTCTAGTACATGATTTATTATCTGTGGAACCATTGTTTTATTGTAATACTCTAGCGCAATGTCTAATTGCCTTATGGATAGCAGGGGAAAGATTCTTCAGAGAACTGAATCCCAGGGTCATGGTTGAGATAAGTCAGACATCTGAGCTTAGAGGCAGTCTCAGGGAGAGAACAGGGTCTCTTTTTGTCTGGAGGAAGGAATTGTCACTTATATGGCCAAGCTTAGAGAGAGCTACCAGGCCATCATAGACTGCAACTTCTGACCGTCAGGGCCTCCTAAAAGGCTAACATTGCCAAGACTACTATAAACCCCAAAGATGGAAGGAGAAAGATCACTGACCTGAATGATCATTTGCCAAATTAATTAAAGCAATAAATTAATTAAAGTAAGCTTTTTTATTCATGTACATGGGCTCTTATTGTTTGCTGTTGATCTCTTTATTTTTTCTCATAAAGCAGTCTTTCTTGTAGTTCTGAAGTCAGATGATGTCACCATGTATACTCTATAATGAATATTATATTGATATTTTTATTATGAATTTTCATCATCAGTTTTTCACTGTTGATAGCATAAATAAAAATCTTTATTGGACATCTGTTAAACATAGAACTCAAATTATGAACTGATATTGTAAAATGATGCAAAGTGGATCTTGGCAGGCCAAGGGGCCCTGTGGCAGGTGTGCGTCCAAGGTGGGTGAGCAACAGACATACCATGAAGGCAGATCTCTGTGGGAGTTTTGTTTAGATAAGGAAGTGGGGGGAGGGAAGAGAGAAAAGGAAAAATGTAGATGAAGAGGAAGGAGAAGCAAGGACCAGCCTGCATCTCCAGATGGGTGTGGGGAATCAGGAGTGGGCAGAGCTTGACTTTTAATGGGACCTTTGCCCCTGCATAATCTTCAGAGTCTACATAGAGACATAGTAGCCATAGGACCCTGGGCTTGCAGGCGGGGTAGTGGTGCTGCCTGCACTTTTGTTCCCATTTAATTTGACTTAACCAAACACTTGTCTACAGCAAAATAATGACACCAAAATAAAACTGCAGTTCTTTTTGTAGGCTATATATTGATCATTCTTTGTGGAATTACCACTAATAAGGGTGTTTTCTCTGGTTCCTTGAGGAACAATGTGAAGTTTGATGTAGCACAAATTCTAATTGCTCTTAATAACTAAAATCCCTGAGTCAGTTATTGGGGTAAATGGTGAAAGACCTGAGAAGTAAAGGAGCTAGCCACTAGAGAGACTTTTTACATCTACTGAGTCCTCAGACCAAATGGGACAAGATCCTGTCTCCACAAATCCTCAGACTGAAGGGGTCTCCTGTCTCTATAAATTCTCAAATTGAATGGGGTAAACTCCTGTGTCCTCCTGCCTTATAATCCCCTCTCTGCACAGCCATATCACTTCCTGTCTCCTCATCTCTTGTGCTGTAGTTAATGGCATGTGACTCCCAAGTATGAGTCACCACCACCTGGCTCTATTTCTCTTTTAGACTGAATCTATCTCACATAACACAGAGTGGCCTTGAACTCACAGAGATCCCTCTGCCTCTGACTCCTGAGTGCTGAGATTAAAGGTATGTGCCACCACTGCTTGACCTCTATGACTAACAAGTGGCTAGCTCCACACTCAAAAGGGATAGCTATAATGCCCACAGAACAAAGCACTGCTTCTGGCTTCCGTTCGTGTGAAGGAAGAACCTCATAAACAAACACATAGTACACATTTCAGAGTTCAGAGTCTTCCAATTTTTAAATGAACTTGAATTCATGGGCAAGGGAACATCTCTATTCTTGTCCATTTCCAAAGCTTCTCCTACCTATTGTCAGGTCAAGTAGGAGGGGGCCAGCAGAAAACCTCCATTTCAGAAACTGTCTAATATAGGGCAACTTTGCCAAGGGAAGACTGGTAGGCAGTTTTCACTCGCATGTCTCCAAACATAGAAATTAAATACCAGTTTTGTACCTTATCCATTCACCAAAGGGACATAAGAATTCCCACTAAAGCAGAAAGGGCCTCACTAGTATCAACAATCCTCTTTGAACATACTTTTCTTTTGTAGGAGGCCACTTGTTTATTTCCAACTGCTCAGCCCCAAAGTAACCACACAAAAACTATATAAATTAAATAACTGCTTGGTTTATTATATTATCTCTTTTTATTGACTAGCTCTACATCTTAATTTAATCCATTTCTCAGTCAGTAGAACATGAGACTCTTAATTGCATATTCATCAATTTAAACCCCACATTGGGTTCCGATTAGTTGAAGGAGGCCACTTGTTTGGTCCCAGCTGCTCAGCCACAAAATAACCACACAGAAACTGTATTAATGAAATCGCTACTTGGCCTATTAGCTCTGACTTCTTATTGGCTAGGTCTCACATCTTAATTTAACTCATTTTTATTATTTTATATTTTGCCATGAAGCTAGTGGCCTACCAGCAAGGTTCCAGCTGACAGCCCTCATCTTTCCCCCTGATGGCTACTTGACATCTCACGACTCCACCTTCTTTCTCCCACCATTCACTTTAGTTTTCCCCACCTACCTCTATTTTGCTATATGCATGAGGTTTTTATTTGAGCAATAATACTCACAGCATACAGAGGCAAATCCTACATCATTATTCTGTTGTGGGATATTACTTTAACTTTGCAAATATATGTTACATTTGTTTATGTTGTGGAAAATTACTTTACCTAAGCAAAGATGTATTATATTTTTTATACATCATTTGTTTAATTATGTAAAGATGTTTAAGGCACCTGATTTGTCTAATAAAAGGCTGAATAGCCAATAGCTAGACAGCAGAAGGATAGGTGGGGTTCCTACGCAGAGAGAATACATGGGAGGAGAGAAGATGGAGAAGAGAGAATGAGGGAGAAAAAAGGGAAATGTAAAACATGCAGAATGAAAGGTTAAAAAAAAAACCCTTACGCAAAACATAGATGAGGAGAAACAGGTTAATATAGGTTATAAGAGGTAGCAAGTAACAAACATAATACCAAGCATTCATAACTAATAAGTTTCTTTGTCATGATTTTGAAGATGATTGGTGAGTCAAAAAATTTGCTGCTACAATATTTCTTGCTTCAGTTTCCTCACCTATTCAGTTTTCAAAATGAAATAATACATCCATAATGCTTGGCAACATCAGTCTTGCAGGAAGATTGACAATGAATTCATATTTAAATATTCTTTTACCAAGCTTATGCTTAAAATTTAATAATCTTAGTCCTCTATTCTCCAAATAACCCATAAAAGTATTTTATTTGCATGTATTAATGGTGTACAATGGGTTTCATTATGACATTTTCATATATGTATATATTTCTTTTTTCTTTTAGTGTTTTTCTTAAGCAATTTTTTGTCCACTCCTCTGACTTGCTCCCTTCTTCCCAATCCCATGGTCCCCATGCTCCCAATTTGCTCAAGAGATCTTGTCTTTTTCTACTTCCCATCTAGATCAGATCCATGTATGTCTCTTAAGGTCCTCATTATTGTCTAGGTTCTTTGGGGTAGTAAATTGTAGGCAGGTCTTTTTCTTTGCTTCATGTTTTAAAGTCAATTATGAGTAAGTACACATTATATTTGTCTTTCTGGGTCTGGGTTACCTCATTCAATATGATGTTTTCTAGATTTATCTATTGGCCTGCAAATTTCAAGGTGTTATTTTTTTCTGCTGTGTAGTACTCCATTGTGTAAATGTACCACATTTTCTTTATCCATTCTTCAGTTGAAGGGCATTTAAGTTGTTTACAGGTTCCGGCTATGACAAATAAGTCTGCTATGAACATAGTTGAGCACATGTCCTTGTGGTATAATTGAGGCTCTTTTGGTATATACCCAACATTGGTATTACTGGGTCTTTAGGTAGGTTGTTTCCTAATTTTCTGAAAATTACTATACTGATTTCCAAAGTGGCTGTACAAGTTTGCACTCACACCAGCCATGGAGAAGTGTCCCCTTTATTCCACATCCTCTGCAGCAGAAGCTATCACCAGTGTTTTTGATCTTGGCCATTCTGTTAGGTGTAAGATGGAATCTCAGAGTTGTTTAGATTTGTATTTCTTTGATGGCTAAGAATGTTGAGCATTTGCTTAAGTGTCTTTTAGCCATTTGGATTTGCCCATTAAGAGTTTTCTGTTTATGTCTTTACCCCATGTAGTCATGAAGCTGACTTGATTTCTAGGTCTCAGTGGAGCTGGCTATTGTCAGCCTTGTTCCCAGTCCACCTATTTAGGACCTGGATATGTAGAAACACTGTATTTTCTCTTACTCTACCACCACCAACAATAATAAAAATAAAAAAAAGGTTTCAAAAGTTGAGTTGAAAGCTAAAGGGCAAACCACTAATTTAACATGAATAAAGTTCTGAACTAGGTAATCATTAATTAACAAGTATAACTTTCACCTTTGGACAAAATATACCATGGTAATTTATCATAGTAATGAGCTCAGCACAAAAATATTGGAACTCTAGGGGTGGTAATAGAACTATTGTATCTCTAGTAAAAGGAGAAAGGGAAGGTAACAGGATCTTCCCTCAAGATTCTAGTCATTACTCTGCTTTCCCTTAATGATAACTGATCTCAGGAGATGGCTACAGCAGATAAGTAAAACATTATTTGAAAAGGGGAATCTATGATGCAAGTTTAATGAAGTCATCATCTGTGAAGAGAAAATTTCTGATGATGTTTTGGGGTCACTTAAGTTTCTATAAATAACCCATCTTCATGTTCCATAAGTATCCCCCAAAAACATTAGTTCATCTAGTTGCATTTTGATGGAACTGTTATTTGGCCTGTTACCGCTACCCTTTCTGGGTAAGTAGACATTTTTAGTCACAGCTCCCAGGAAACGGCATTGAAACAAAAGTGGGGCAGGAAGGTTAAAGAACCAGAGCCAGGTGTGGTGGCACATTCCCGCAATCCCAGAACTTGGATGGTGAATCCAAGGGTATCAAGAGTTCAAAGTCATTCCAGAATACATAGGAAATAAAAACAGTCTCAAAAAAAAAAAAACCTAAACAAACAGACGTAGATGGAAATGGTGGCTTACAACTGTGAACCATGTTCCCAGGTGGTTGAGGAAGAAAGATTACCATCAGGTTAAGACCATCCTGAGATCTCAGTGAATTCTAGGCCAGCTACTAGAGTTATACTTCAAGACCCTTCTTCAAAAAGTAGACAAAGGGGGCTGGAGAAATAATTCGTGGATATGAACAGTTGATGCTGAACAGAGGACTCGGGTTTGGTTCAGCACCCAATGGAAGATCACACACTGCTTTCGCTTAAATTTCAGAGGATCTGATGCCTTCTTCTGACTTCCGTATGTAACAAGCACCCAGAAAGTACACACTGTTCCCAAGTTCACATAAAATGTTCAAGCACAGACCATGCTTGACAGCAAACCAGGTAGGCTACAGATCTTTTCTCTTCTCCCTCTGTTTCCTAGGTACAGTCCCACAGTCCCATCCAAGTTCTACAGAATATGTGTAGGTACCTTTCCTGCACTCCCTGCTCCTATCTCCTGTGGATCCCACATCTCTTCCCCTTCTAATTTCTACCCCAACTTGTTGTTTCATCCAGAACCAACCACCAGCAGACATGCATTGCTAATCCAAGAACTGCTCCTGCCAGGTCAACAAGTGGGCAGACATTATGTCCACACCTCTCCTGTTCTCCAGATACAACCCCCCAAACTCTTAATCCAGCTCTGTAGCAGGGAACCTGCTGCTGTCTCCCTTTCCGCTCTGACCATATCCTTAATGGACCACAAAGATCTTCTCCTCCAACTCATATCATCATCCCACCCCCAACACCAGCAGACATTCCCTGCAAACAGACTGGCTGAACAAGCAAGGGAAGCAGATAAGCTAACTGAAGACCTTCAAACTCCTTCCTCTCCTTCAAACCCACTTTCCTAGTCTCATCCCTATCTATGCAGTAGATAATGTGCTTCACTCTTCCTTTTCTGTGTGCTGACATCTGTAGGTCCTATCGAACTTCCCCTCCTAAACTCCGTCTCTCCATTTGTTGCTTCATATGAGCCTACGACTAGGAAGCACTTCCCAATAAGCCACAGTTCACTTCGTCTAAGAAAGTGTGAAGGCTGTAAATTTTCCCTTTACTTTGTTCCTTAGATCTAACCCTCAAGTCCCATACCCGCCACTATAGCAGAACTTCTGGGCTTATCTCTTTTCACTGCCTCCCCCATTCAAAGGACGTGAAATAAGCAGACCATGTTTTGCTCTGTTCTTCTTCCTCCTGTGAATGCCTGCAGACCCTAGTCTATCTCTATTTCTAAGTGTAAGCTCCCAATACACAGAAACACATTTTACCTAAAATCCCTAGTGACTACAGCTATCAGCTACAATGAAAATTTCCTAACAGGCAACATGCAGGCATCATACCTTCCAAAAAATCCATAAATAAAACAAAAAACCGGGGAATAAACACCCACCAAAGTCAAACCCATAAATCAGCATCTATATCTCCTGTCATCCTAATCGCAGATTTTTTGATTCCAGTGTAAAAACACAATAACACTCAGAGGAATATGACTCCACAAGAGTCCAGCTATCCTCCAAAACAGGAGGCCCTGAATATTCCAATATACTTCAAGCACAAGACAAAGACCTGAAAACCATCCATATGAAGATAGAGGTCCTTAAAGAGAAAACTGACATATCCCTTAAGGAAATCCAGTAAAATGCAAAGAGATAGTGGAAAGCAAATGTAAAAAACTGTTAAAGACCTGAAATGGGAAATAGGATCAATACTGAAGCCCCAAATTGAGTATACACTAGAAATGAAAAATTAAAGAATTCAGATAAGAAGTACAGAGTCAAGCTTCACAAACAGAACACAAGAGATAGAAAAACTTCAAGTGTTGAACCCACAAAATATTTTAAAGAAAATATTAAACCTCAAAGTTTCCTGAAAAAAATCCAGGAAATCAGACTCTATGAAAACATAAAACCTATGAATAATAGGGATAGAGGAAGGATAAGAATTCCAGCTCAAAGGCTGAGAAATTATTTTTACAAAATTCCAGAAGAAAATGTCCATAACTTAAAGGAGAAGCCAATAAAGGAACAAGAAGCATACAAAACAAATAGATTGGGCCACAAAAAAATTATCCTTGACACTAATAATAATAAAGAACAAAAAATGAATATTAAAAGATGCAAAGAAAAAAACGACTAACATATGAAGGCAGACATACTAGAATTATATCCGACTTCTCAAGAGAGACTCTAAAAGTCAGAAGGGCCTGAACAGATGTGCTTGACACTCTAAGAGACCAGATGCCAGTCTATACCACCACTATACATACATAGAAAAACATTCAATTGCCTATGCCTCACCCCTAACCCTAATCCCCCTAATCCTAATTTCTAAACCTAACTGGCTGTTGAGAAGTCTGGGTATAACTGAAGGTGTAGAGGGAAGGTATGCTGATACCTGGGGCTCTGAAAAAAAGGTACCCTGACTGTTAGGAGTCAGGCCTTGCCTACAGCTGTGAAGGGAAAGTGTACTGGATACCTACAGCTGTGAGGAGGAAAAGTATCCTTGTGGAGGTCCAAAACCACGAGTCTACCTCCACTGTATCTGAAGGTCAGAGTTTGAGGTTGCTAAAGTTGTTAACAGATGTGGTTACACACCCTGACCTAAGGTGTGGTTGTTTTGTGTTTTGAACTTTAAGAGGGCCCATACAGGTAAATCTATTCCCCCTTGAGGAAAGTGAGAGAATTCAAACATACTTCTCCTTTTGAATTAAGAGATTGACCTAGGGAATGACTGCCTTTAGGATACTTAGTCTAGGGTGGATTCACTGCTTGAATAACAATGTTTTTCTCAATAATTATGGACTTGATGGCTCAAAGTATTGAAGCAAGGAACTGATTTATTTGTCCTATGCATCACGTTAAAGCAGTCTTTTGTCTTCTTCCCCCTGTTGTATTGGGGTATTAAAGTATATGAAAAATTAAATGCAGGCAGACTAATAGTATTCACTGGAACTCCCTCCTGTTGCTATCCTATGCTTCTGCTTTATTTTTTCTACTTGTTTCTTTATTCTCTTTACTTATTTTTCTATCCCCCATGCCCCTACCCTGTTAAGTGGTATACTTGTCAAAGATGGTCCCTGATACATACTGACTATTGCAAAGTGCAGCTATACCTGAGGCTGTGGTCCAGTGGTAGAGGTTCTTCATTCAGGATATAGTAATACTGCTTTTCTCTAAGAAAGCAATCACAGATGGGTCTTGTTTCATTCTGCTAAGAGAGCTTCAAAGCAGAGATGTCCATTGCTGTTCTGTTCCACTTTCCTAAGGGAGTTTCCTAGCACAGGTTTCCAATGCTTCTCTGTTCCAACACACTAGGGAGTTTCCCAACACAGAGGTGAATTTCTCAGCTTCAGCCCAAATTGTTACTTCTATGCTTCACTGGAGTTAATGGGAAACTGTTGCTGAAATGTTACAGTCTCTGGTTAAGCATTGCTACTTCTGCCCTGCTCCTTTAAGAGAGTTTGGCAGCAGACATGATCAAAGCTTCTCTTTTCTAATCCACCACAAACTTTCTTATCACTCCAGTGAAAGGTCTTCACCAAAAACTCATTCAAATTTATTTGCAGCCGGGCGGTGGTGGCGCACGCCTTTAATCCCAGCACTCGGGAGGCAGAGGCAGGCGGATCTCTGTGAGTTCGAGACCAGCCTGGTCTACAGAGCTAGTTCCAGGATAGGCTCCAAAGCCACAGAGAAACCCTGTCTCGAAAAAAAACAAAAAAAAAAAAAAAGAAATTTATTTGCAAGGGAAGAATCCAGGAGAGGGGCTGCCTCTGCTAGGAACAGAAATGGGCTGATGCCAAATGAACAGGTACAGAACTTATATAGGACTTCTTAGGGACAGAGTTTTCCCAGGGAGAAGATTCTCAGGGTATGAATTGGTTAGATGTTAATCTCTGATCTTGAACAATGCAGAGATTGGCTGGATTGCATGCTCAGGGGTTGGTAGATCTCAAACTTAGGGATTAGCTGGTTTTGTGCTCAGTTGGTCAACAATAGAGTGTGTATCTTTGGCTCTTGTTTCAGAGTCAAAGTGTGTTCTTTCACTAGGACCTTACAACCTTTTGAGACTGGTTTCATGGTCAGGTGTTTCTTTCATTGGCTCTGGATTCAGGAACAAGGTATGTTTTTTTGTCTTGATTTTGGAGTCAGGATATATTTCTTTGAATTCAGTTTCAGAGTCAAAATTATGTACTTCACTGGCTCTAGTTTCAGGGTCAGGATGTGTTTCTTTGGCTGGCCTATTTACCCAATAGAAAAGGCTTAATAAATTTATTTTATCATGAGTTTCTAAATACAAACTGCATAAAAAGGGCATAATGCTTGAAAAGATTGTTAACGCTGCAAATTTATTTCTACAGAAGAAATAGTCTTGTGTTATAGGCGGAGGATTCTTGTTCATTCCTGGCTGCCTAGACTGTAATAATCACATAGAATATCTATTAATTAAAACACTGTTTGGCCTATTAGCTCTTTTTTGGGTTTTTTTGTTTGTTTGTTTGTTTGTTTTTGTTTTTGTTTTTCGAGACAGGGTTTCTTTGTGGTTTTGGAGCCTGTCCTGGAACTAGCTCTTGTAGACCATCTGGTCTCAAACTCACAAAGATCTGCCTGCCTCTGCCTTCCAAGTGCTGGGATTAAAGGCGTGCGCCACCACCGCCTGGCTTTTTTTGTTTGTTTTTGTTTTTTGTATTTTTTTGGTTTTTTTTTTATTTGTTTTTTGAGACAGGGTTTCTCTGTGGCTTTGGAGCCTGTCCTAGAACTAGCTCTTGCAGATCAGGAAGGCCTCGAACTCACAGATATCCACCTGCACCTGCCTCCCAAGTACAGGGATTAATGGTGTACACCACCACGGTCCAGCTAGCTCAGGATTCTTATTCACTAACTCTGACATCTTTAATTAACCTGTTCCTATCATTTTGTATTTTACCACAAGACTTGTGATTTTCCAGTAAGTTTCCAGGGCATCTGTCTCCTTCAGCAGATACACGGAGTCTGACTCCACTTTCTTTTCTCCTCTGTCTCTGCTTGGAATTCCTGCCTTGCTCTATTCTGCCCTGCCATAGACACAAAGCAGCTTCTTTATTAAACAATGTTAACAAAATACATTCACAGCATACAGAGGGGAATTCCAAATCATTGTGTAGCTGATTATAAGTGTTGTGGCTAAAGAACTTAACAAATACTTTATAAGAAGTCCTCAGTATCTTTTTAAGGTACTCAATATCTACTGTAATATACAAAGATTTTAACATACAAAAAGTTTTACTCTTATATAATGTACAAAATTTGATCACACTTATTTATAGGATTACTCTGTAGTATGAATTTTCTTATGATTTAGATTATTCATACAGGCAAATGTTTTACCAAACTGAAAACATTCATAGAGTTTATGTCCAGTGCGTGAACTTTCATGCATTTAGAGTACTGTGAAGGGAAAAGGCTTTATCATACTCATTACATTCATAGGGTTTCTCTCCCACATGTGTTAGTTCATGACTTTGAAGATGACTGTGATAAACAAAGCCTTACCACACTAATTACAGTCATAATGTTTCTCTACGGTATGGGTTTATGTTTTAGTTTTTGGGGTTTTTTTTTTTTTTTTTTTTCCTTTGTTTTTTGTTTTTTGAGACAGGGTTTCTCTGTGGTTTTGGAGCCTGTCCTTGAACTAGCTCTTGTAGACCAGGCTGGTCTCGAACTCAGAGATCCGCCTGCCTCTGCCTCCCAAGTGCTGGGATTAAAGGAGTGCGCCACCACCACCCGGCGGGTTTATGTTTTCGGAAAGTACCGTGACATGCAAAGGATTTACCACACTGATTACATTCAAAGGGTTTCTCTCCAGTATGTTTTTTTTTCCCCTTTGGAGATTACTGTGACATGCAAAGGCTCTACCACACTGATTACATTCATAGGGTTTCTCTCTAGTATGGCTGCTTTTATGTCTTTGTAGATTACTGTGGCATGCAAAGGCTTTACCAGAGATTACATTCATAGGGTTTCTCTCCAGTATGGCTTCTGTTATGTCTTTGTGGACTACTGTGATGAGCAAAGGCTTTACCACACTGATACATCCATAGGGCTTTTCCCAGTATGGCTTCTTTTATGCCTTTGATAATCTGTGGCATGCAAAGGCTTTACCACAGTGATTACATTCATAGAGTTTCTCTCCAGTATGGGTGCTTTTAAGTCTTTGTAGATCACTGTTGTGTGCAAAGGCTTTACCACCGTGATTACATTTATATGGTTTCTCTCCAGTATGGCTTCTTTTATGACTTTGTAGATAACAGTGGCATGCAAAGGCTTTACCACACTGATTACATTCATAGGGTTACTCTCTAGTATGGTTCCTTTCATGCCTTTGAAGATGACTGTGTTGTGCAAAGGCTTTACCACAGTGATTACATTCATATGGTTTCTCTCCAGTATGGCTCCTTTCATGAACTTGTAGATGACTGTTACGTGTAAAGGCTCTACCACACTGATTACATTCATAGGGTTTCTCTCCAGTATGTCTCCTTTCATGAACTTGTAGATGACTGTGTTGTACAAAGGCTCTACCACACTGATTACATTCATAGGGTTTCTCTCCAGTATGTCTCCTTTCATGAACTTGTAGATGACTGTGTTGTACAAAGGCTTTACCACAGTGATTACATTCATAGGGCTTCTCTCCAGTATGTCTTCTTTCATGCCTTTGTAAATCACTGTTACGTGCAAAGGCTTTACCACAGTGATTACATTCATAGGGTTTCTCTCCAGTATGGCTTCTTTCATGACTTTGTAGATACCTGTGGCATGCAAAGGCTTTACCACACTGATTACATTCATAGGGTTTCTCTCCAGTGTGGCTTCTTTCATGACTTTGTAGAGAACTGTGGCTTGTAAAGGCTTCACCACACTGATTACATTCATAGGGTTTCTCTCCAGTATGGATTCTTTCATGAACTTGTAGATGACTGTATTGTGCAAAGGCTTTGCCACACTGATTACATTCATAGGGTTTCTCTCCAGTATGTATTCTTTCATGCTTTCGTAGATAACTGTGGTGTGCAAAGGCTTTACCACACTGATTACAATCATAGGGTTTCTCTCCAGTATGGCTTCTTTTATGAACTTGTAGATGACTGTTATGTGCAAAAGCTTTACCACACTGATTACATTCATAGGGTTTCTCTCCAGTATGGCTTCTTTTATGAACTTGTAGATGACTGTTACGTGCAAAGGCTCTACCACAGTGATTACATTCATAGGGTTTCTCTCCAGTATGGCTTCTTTTATGAACTTGTAGATAACTGTGTTGTGCAAATGTTTTACCACAGTGATTACATTCATAGGGTCGCTCTCCAGTATGGCTTCTTTTATGTGTTTGGAGACGACTGTGAAAAGCAAAGGCTTTACCACACTGATTACATTCATAGGGCTTCTTTCTAGTAGGGTTTCTTTCATGAATTTTTAGATTATCGTGTTGTGCAAAGGCTTTACCACAGTGATTACATTCATAGGGCTTCTCTCCAGTATGTGTACTTTTATGCCTTTGACAATGACTGTGATATGCAAAGGTTTTACCACATTGATTATATTCATAGCGTTTCTCTCCAGTGTATGTTCTTTTATGCATTTGAAGATGACTGTGATGTGAAAAGGCTTTACCATACTCATTTTCTTCATAGGGTTTCAATCTAGTATGTGTTTTCTCATGCCTTTGAGGATGACTGTCACATGCAAAGGCTTTAACACATTGAATATATGCAGAAGTTTTCTCTCTACTTTGACTTGTTTTATGCCTACAATGATAATGGAACATGTGAAAGCATTACTAAATTTAATACATTGTTTAATTTATTTATCTGTATAAATTAATTTTACAATTTAGTCCTATTATAAAGAGGAATTATATGTTAAGGTTTTATCACCATGATAACAATCTTGTTTTTCCCATTCATTAAAGCTTGCTTTTCATCTTTAAAGATAACTTTTAACAGCCTCTATTACAAGGTTCACATTTACAGAATCTTTTTTTCTGTATGAGAAATATCATGTATTTGAAGAGAACTGAAAAAACTCAGAGCTTCCCAGGTCTTATTGCATTAATAAAGTTTTCAATACTGTGTGTGATACTATATTCTCTAATGAACTAGGACAAACAGAAGTATTTACACAGTCCTAGTACTCATGGTACTTTTCTGAAATGTGAGCTTATTGATAGATTAACAATAAGAGTAGAAAGATGCGGTGGCAGAGGACGCAGGCGGCAGGGACCAGCGCGCAACACTGAGAGCAGATCGTCCCACTACAATTAAATCAAAGAGCCAGAACCTGGAAACAACCTACATGCCCTTCAATTGAAGAATGGATGAAGAAAGTATGGAATATATACATATTAGAGTACTACTCAGCAGTAAAAAACAAGGACTTCTTGAAGTTTGCAGGCAAATGGATGGAAATTGAAAACACTATCCTGAGTGAGGTAAGCCAGACCCAAAAAGAGGAACATGGGATGTACTCACTCATATTTGGTTTCTAGTCATAAACAAAGGCCATTGAGCATATAATACGTGATCTTAGAGAAGCTAAATAAGAAGGACAACCCAAAGAAAAACATATAGGCTTCCTCCGGAATATTAACCTTCATCAGGCGATGAAAGGAGACAGAGACAGAGACCCACATTGGAGCACCAGACTGAAACCTCAAGGTCCAAATCAGGAGAAGATGGAGAGAGAGCACGAGCAAGGAACTCAGGTCTGCGAGGGGTGCACCCACACACTGAGACAATGGGGATGTCCTATCGGGAACTCACCAAGGCCAGCTGACCTGGGTCTGAAAAAGCCTGGGATAAAAACGGTCTTGGGAAAAAACAGAGAGACAATGAGGACTACTGAGAACTCAAGAACAAGGGCAATGGGTTTTTGATCCTACTGCACGTATCAGCTTTGTGGGAGCCTAGGCAGTTTGGATACTCACCTTACTAGACCTCGATGGAGGTGGGTGGTCCTTGGACTTCCCACAGGACAGGGAACCCTGATGGCTCTTTGGGCTGAAGAGGGAGAGGGACTTGATTGGGGGAGGGGGAGGGAAATGGGAGGCAGCGGTGGGGAAGAGACAGAAATCTTTAATAAATAAATATATTAAAAAAACAATAAGAGTAAAAAATCAATTACTTGTATACTTGTACATCAAATTCAACAAGTATACTCAGCATGGGGATGGCTACATTTCTTCTGTCTGTTCAGAGAGAGAGGTATGTTATACCTTTTCAGATCCCTATGCTCACGTGGTTTGTTTCCAGAGTAACATATGATATACCTAGTAAAGGTAGAATAACAAATATAAGGTTTTCATATTGAGTTCACAATTTGACTTTCTGTCTTCATAGACTTGTGGTATCTGGATTAAGGCCTCTTCACAACAGCTGCACTTA
This sequence comes from Microtus obscurus, assembly GCA_963919715.1. Classification (NCBI taxonomy): domain Eukaryota; kingdom Metazoa; phylum Chordata; class Mammalia; order Rodentia; family Cricetidae; genus Microtus; species Microtus obscurus. The sequence continues at coordinate 1,311 of CAWTZC010001850.1, read as the reverse complement.
ATTCATGACTCTAACTGGCCCCTCATTAAACTTAACAAGTATATGGGTTAAACTACTCTCTCTATGGACTATTAGTGTAATAGAGAGTTTTGCAGATATACTTATCACATTTTCAACAGGTATATCTTTTATAATATAAATAATATCAAATAAATGGATTGGCAATTTTTCAGTATAGCTCTCATTGTACTATGAATCAAATGGTAATATAGATTAAGACATAGTTTCCTTGACTTCTTTCTTAAAAGAATGACTTGCCCAGCAATCTTGTCTACTTCCAATATGCAGGAGGATAACTATATGTATTCATTTGGTTTCACCTACTTATGTAGTTTCTCTAGGATTACGAATTATAGGCTCAATGTCCTTTATTTATGGCTAGAAAACAATTATGAGTGGGTACATCCCATGTTCATCTTTTTGGGAACTGGGGAGTGGTGTGGGATGGGGCAAAGGTGAGATGGGATAGAAAAGTTAAAAGGGGAGGATGGGGAGAGCATGGGGGAATGGAATGGTTGGGATAAAGGAAGGGTGGATATGGGAGCAGGGAAGTATATATCTTAATTCAGGGAGCCATTTTAGGGTTGGCAAGAGTCTTGACTCTAGAGGGGTTCCTAGGGGTCCAGAGAGATGTCCCCAGCTAGGTCCTTGGGCAGCTGAGGAGAGAAAGCCTGAAATGGCCTGATCCTATAGTCATACTAATGAATATCTTGCATATCACTATAGAACTTTCATTTGGCAATGGATAGAGATAAAGATAGAGACCCACATTAGAGCACTGGACTGAGCTCCCAAGGTCCAAATGAGGAACACAAGGAGGGAGAACATGAGCAATGAAGTCAGGACCGCAAAGGGTGCACCTACCTACTGAGATGGTGGGGTTGATATGAGAGCTCTCCAAGGCCAGCTAGATTGGGACTGAAAAAGCATGAGATAATACCGGACTCTCTGAACTTGATGGACAATGAGGGCTGCTCAGAAGCCAAAAACAATGGCACTGGGTTTTGATCCTACTGCATGTACCGATTTTGTGGGAGCCTAGCCTGTTTGGATGCTCACCTTCCTAGACCTAAATGGAGGGAGGAGGACATTGAACTTCCCACAGGGAATGGAACACTGACTGCTCTACGGATTGGAAAGGAAGGGGGAGGGGTGTGGGAGGAGGGGAGTGAGAGGAGGGGGAGTGAAATGAGGGGGAGGGAAAAGGGGAGACAAGGAGGAGGTGGAAATTTTTTTAGTAAAAAAAGAATGAATTGCAAGTGCAGTTCACCTATCTGAAATCAAGGTATACGATTTTGGGAGAATTTAATA
>CAWTZC010001849.1:0-16133 GCA_963919715.1 Microtus obscurus | reverse complement strand
TTTAATTCTGTTACATGTATATCCTCCTATAAATCCTACTCACAAAAATTCACGTGTGCTTGCCCATCAATTAGAGAGGAAATTGAAAAAGGGATCAAATCTAATTTTATAATGTCTTTATATTGTTTGGGTATCATGACTGTTCTTGGCCTGTTAAAAGATTTACATGTTTCTTTTGTACAATATACAATATTTATTATCTTGATCTTGAATTCTGGGCTAAACCATCTGGTCCTAGTTTTTTGTTTGATTTTTGATAGCTGTTTCTATTCTTTTAGCAGTTATAACTCCTTTTAATTTGTTTATCTAGCAGCAAGTTTTAATTTATTTAGTGATACATCTAGAAAGTTGTCCATACTTTAAGTTTTTCCAATTGTGGGTATTTTATTTTTTGAAACATGACCTAATGATTCTATGGATTTTATAATCTGTTATTATAGCCCCTTTTGTTTTTAGTTTATGTTAGTTTGGATGTTCTCTCTCTTCTTTTTGATTTAGTTTGGATAAAAAGGTTTGTCTGTTTTGTTGGTTTCTCGAAAAACCTTTGTCTCATTTTTTGTATTGTTTTCATTCTATTTTGTATTTCAGCTTTCAATTTAATTATTTCGCCATCTAGTTCTCCTAGGTGGGTTTACTTTGTTCTAAGTTTTCGATCTTCTGTGAACTCTCTAGTGTGAAATTTTTCCAGCTTCTTTATGCAGGCATTTAGTGCTATAGACTTTCCTCTTGACACTGCTTTCATTGTGTCCCATAAATTTACGGGTACCATGTAAATCATTTCGTTAGATTTTAAATCTGGTTCTTTTATTTCTTCTTTTGTTGACCTTCAGGTGCGCATTGTTTGATTTCCATGTGTTTGTAGGCTTTCTGGAATTAGTGTTGTTTGAATTCTAATTTTAAACAATGGTGCAGTTGATAAGATACTTCGAGTTGTTGTATTTTTTGTGTATAATTGAGTTTGTTTTGTTACCTAGTATGTGGTCCAATTTTAGGGAAGGATCCGCCATACAAAGTGTGTTCTTTTTTTTTTATGTTTGGGTATATTTTAAATCCATTTGAGTCATAATATCATTGTTCTATGTTCTCTGTAATTTCCCAAACATGTGGAGTGTTATCCAAGGTGGGTTAGCTTTAAGGTGTAAGTTAATTTAAATATTTACTTATATGATAAATATGGTTGGGTTTTCCCAATATCATAATTAAATTTCACTCTTGATATTTTTTCTGTACTAATATAATCATTAACATGTCTCTTTGATTATTGGTTTTAAGCCTACTTTGTTAAATATTTGGATAACTACACTATCTTGTGTGAAGTCATTTGATTTAAATTCTTATTTACTCTGCAGAAATTAATGCTCTGTCTTTGAGGTTAAGTGTGTTTCTTATGCCAACAGAAGGATGATTCTTTTATGCTAGGTATTAGCCTGTGTCATTTTATAGGTGAGTTCATTCATTGTAAGGAATTTAATACGTATTTCTTCTATTATTTTAGTTGACTACTTGAGTTCTCAGGCCTGTTCCCTCAGAGGTGGCTGATTCATTCCTGGTGTGGCAGAGAGTCTCTGTTTTCAGCCTGTCTCCTCGTACATTTCCTAGCCTGCAGTGTCTCTGGTTTGAGCCTATACCTTGACGTTTTTGTCTATTCCTGTAGAGTTTGCTGCATACCTGTTGTGGGGGGGTCGCTGGCTCAGGCTGTTTCCACATACATGTCCCTGGCCTGGGTCTACTCAGAAGGGAGTTCCTGGCTCTGTCACGATCATAGGTCTCTCTTTAAGCCTGCCACTCCCATAAAATTCCCGACATACCTTGCTAATTTCCTTGATGAGGTGATATTATGGTTTAGTTTACTCAATCCTTTCTCTTTTCCAGGAATAATTTCTCTATATGGCTTTGAAGCTTGTCTTGAAACTATCTTTTGTAAACCAGGCTGTCCTCAAACTCGCAAACTTTTATTTCTACCTCCTAAGTGCAGACTAAAGACACCTTTGGAGACTACCTGCTAGACTCAAATCTTCATCAACAATGTTAGTTTCTTTTTCATATGAATGATGATAGTATATGTTTCAAAAGTACGTGTTATCCATCTCTTTTTGTGAAAAGGCCTTCTGCTACTAAAAAATGTTTATTAAACTTGGACACAGGGAAAGTCTGTAAAATCATTCTCCATGGGGAAGCATGGCAGTAAGCGACTAGACATGTGTGGTGCTGGGGCAGAAATACACAAAAATATTGAACAGCCATAAACATAGAGAGAAAGAGCTAATTGGGACTGGTATGAGTTTTCAAACTCCCCCCCCTACAGCTCCTCCACCGCAAACCAAACTATACTTTTAATACTTCTCAAACTGTTCCACCAACTAGAACGCATATGTAACATGAACCAGCTATATCACCAGCCATTTGATATCGCTATCTCTAGCCAAGTTTTTTGTGAGCTCCTTATGTATGATATTACAGGTGTGATATACACTTAGCAATTATTATCTCCTCATTCTATTTATTCTCTTATGGATTTAAGATTTCAAGATTTGATATACCTCTCTCTTTTTTTGTCTTATTTTACTGTGCTTTTAGGGTATTGTTCAAAAACAATCTATCGTTTCATATCCTAAAATCTTCCTTTTTTGTCTTTTATATATTAAAACGCCAGTATTTAAGTTGATGTTTGTGATTAGAAAAGCTACGGTCTCATTTAATTTATCTTCACATGGATGTTTAATTTTTCTGTTGACCAGTCTCCTTTTTCTCAACAGCACTTTTTAGATAATCAGTGTGCTAAAGACCCTGACACACACACTCTGTGTTCTGTGTATTTAATCTCTTGACTTTTTAGATTAGGCAAACATCTCTATTTGAAGTGTATTTTGAATTATTTTATGGGAGAAAGTACCACCTTGATTGTTGAGATATGATCCAGGGCCTCAGATAATATTTTGAAAAAGGAGACTGCCAACACAGATATTCATTTTGTTCCTGTTTTCTCTTCAAAACCTCCCAGACTGCCCTTGCCTTCCACAGTGATGACTTAAACTCAGAAAACCTTGAGCTGAATACTCTTTTCCTCCACAGGTTTCTACGTAATATTTCATCACTGAAGGGCAGCACACTACCTAACCTGTTCCATTGACTTTTAAATATAAAACATCAGTAAGTTTTGATTTCTGCAGTTTTGTAGTATGTTTGAATTTCAAGATAAACAAAATCATATTCTTTCTTTTTGCTCATGGTGGCTTTGAGTGGGATGCTAAATTTAATAGGTTGATTTTGTTTCTCTCAACTACAAAGCAGAAATAAAATTATTCTTTTTTATTTTTTTTTCGATGTAGGATATTACACGTTCACATATAAAATTTTTGACGGAAGCCTGTCTCCATGCCACCATATGTTGCTTTTCTGTTTCATTTGATCTGGACAGTCTCATGAAGTAGATAGTTGCTATTTTCATAGTGGCATTTGAAAAATGTTTGTCCAGAAATCAAGGAACAAGTCTCATTGTCCCATATACCTACTACTGTAATTCCACCTTTTATCTGAATAATTTAAAATGTTTTTGCATTTTAATCACGTGCTATATAACTTCCTGCAGTCCCATTTACGATCTTTTTCTGCAAGTAAAGCCCGAAAAACATTAGGTCTTGGAAGGAAATGCCCACAGCCTTTATGATTTCAAAAAGGTTATCAGAAAAAGAGAAACGTCTTTTTAAGTGTTGAAATCTTATAATAATCATATATGTAATTTCCTTGAATTGCGGGTCTACATTCACATTTATTGTTTGAAATTAAATATCTCTATAGTGTTCGTTATAAATTATTTGTTATTTTAATCATTGTATTGTAAAAGAGCTAACTAGCTCTCAAAACAGTAATAAAACTTGCCATGCATCTTACTTTGTGGTTGGCCCATTGAGATACTTTTGAAACTTTAGCCCAATTCTATAGCTGTTTAGGTTAATATTGGCATTTTGACTTGAATAAACGATCCTTAATTAAGCATACAGGTAAGCTAGAAACCTTGTGCATCCTAAATTAATCTTTTCATTATTAACTAAATGGGAAAAATATGTGTTACCATAGTCTTTTCTATTCTAAAATATTTTCTTAACTAAAGATATATTTTTTTCTCATAGCTTGCAAACGTTCTCGTATATGCTTTGTAACAAATAAAAAAAATTCATACATGTCTCATCTCACAGTTACTGCTGTCATATCTGAAATCTCGTTTTGAATATTGCATATAACAAAATGCTATTCAGATTTTTGAGATTTACTATAACTCTCTCTTTTTGATTGGACTCTTTGGTCCTATAGTAAATCAGTCCATTATATTCATGATTTCCATAACCTATAAACATTTTCGTACTAATTAAATAATAGTGTTTTTTACACTTCTCCTGTGAGCATAAGAAATATGATTTTACCTAGAAGTACCTTGAACTTAGAAATTGCATTTGAAGAGGTTTACACATATTATCAGGCTCTCATACTGGATTTTGAGTTTCCTACAGTTACTTTGAATCAAATCACAGAAATTAAAATATTAAAGGTTTTCAACTGCCATATCAGATACACTTTCAGGAAAATATATAATGAATTACTAAACTTATATAAATACAATTACTCGGATACATCACAACTTTGATTAAAGATATTGAATAAATATCAATTAAATTAAAGATTGCCATTTAGTTTTAAGGTTTATGTTTCATATGTGAGCAATTTGTTAGAAAGCATGATCTTTTATAGTCTGTAAAAGAAATATTTTATGCTTTTAGAACATTTGTTCAACTATATTCATAGCAGCATTGACTTCTTAATAGCCAGAACTTGAAACCACCTAGATGAATCTCAACTAAAAAATGATAAAAAACCACATTTACATATTAAATTATATCAATATGTATACCATTTGCTGCATTTAAGCTTCAAATCCTGAATTAAAAAATAATAATAATTGTTTCTGTGATAAAAAATATCATTAATAGAGTAGGAGCTGATGGAGCTTGGGTCTTGTGTTTCTCTGTTGCTTTCATTGGTTAATTAATAAAAAAAACTGTTTGGCCCTAATAACGAAAATTGTAAGCGGAGTAAACAGAACAGAATGCTGGGAGAAAGAAGCTGAATCAGGAGTTCCATATTCCCCAAACAAACGCAGATTAAATCATTCTGTTAAACCACCTCCCATTTCACGAATTATTATAAATGGGTTAAATCAATATTAAAACCTGAACAATAAGAGGCTGAACTAATGACCAAGCAGTGTTTAAATGAATACAGTTTTCGTGTAATTATTTTGGATAAAGCTGGCTGGGTGGCAGGCGCAGCCCATATTCCTAACACAACTCGGAGTTGGATTCAAATACATTGCACTATTCCTGCTTTTTCTTATTTAAAAATAACCTTAATTAATAATACCTTTTTGCTGTTTTATGATTATTAATTTGCAAAACAATGATGGTATAATAGTATAAAATCACAGTGAACAGCTTGATTCTTTAGTAGGTAATACTAAACTAATAAACATGTGCTGGTGCAAAACCTTTAATATGCTGGTCTAGTTCATTCATTAACCCTTTATAACGCTCTTATATACAATGTTTATACTCACCTGACATATACACATATTTATATACAACTACAACACATTACTAAAACACTAAATATGTGTAACACTTTATATTCTGATCTTGTTTTGACGGTGGTGGCATGCCTTTAATCTCAGCACTACGGGAGCGAGAGGCAGGTGGATCTCATTGAGTTTAGAGATCAGCCTGGTCTACAAAAGCTGGTTCCTGGAGACAGGAGCCAACCCTGTCTTGAAAATCTCTGTCCCTAAATTATAATTTTAAATTTCCCACAATTTATGAGTGTCCTCATTCTGATTCTCGTAAATTCTAACAGAAACGCTACCTTTTTCAGATCATTTCTGCCTCAGAAAAATGGGTCTCCAAATGGGAGGAGTAGTGTAGCTGTAATCCTCTATCTGCTCTTTAATTAATTGCTAAAATCTAATAAAAATCATTATTTCTCATAACAGAACGTGGACATCGAAACATATCTTGATGCTTTCACTTTTTATCTGTAGCAAGTGCAGTTATTATTTAGCCTCAATACTCCATAAAACTTCTGAAGACTAATGGGTTGGTGGTAACTTCTATCCCAGTGTGATAGGTAGTGTGGATCTGGATTAAAAGCCAGCCCTGGTCTACGAAAGTTCCATGGTTCAAAGAAAAACCCTGTCTTAAAAAAAGTAAATATGAATGAATGAATAGATAGATGGATAGATAGATTGATGATATGATGATAGATAGATAATAATTATATAGAGTGAATGGATGATGAGATGATAGATATTGTAGATAGATGAATGGATGATTACAGCAGATAGATGAATATAGATAGATAGATAGATGATAATAGATAATAGATGATATTATAAATAATTGATTGATGATATATATATTGTATTGATAGATAGATAGATGATGAATATATAATTATAATATATAAATAATTAATTTGAGGAAAGAGCACAAGGACTCTATCCTCCATTTTCCTGGTTAGCTGTAACTTCTTTACTAATCCAAATATATAGAAAATTTCAAGCCTAAATATAATATTGCGAGCTTCCCAACTTTACCTCCTACACCTATATCTCCATTATACTAACGGTGGCTTCCATCGTTTTGTTTTCATTAACAAATTTTATTAATATAAGATTAGATGATATATTTAATATATATTATTTACTATATATGTGTGATTTTAAATTTGTTTCATTCAAGTTGCTGTGCATCCAGGATGATTCTGTATCACGCTACTATAATTGGTGTTGTGATAAACTTAACTGTTCACAGATACTTTCTTTTTTGGTATATTGATTTTACTTCTTTTTATATATACAACTCTTGAAGTAGGGGTTCGTTATCAAATAACACGCAATTTTATTTCTTGTTGAGAATCTCATACTGTTCTCTTTTTTAATTCTTCCATCATCATATAATTTCTCCACATGTAATTATATATTTTTTCTGTTTCTTAACTTAGTCATTCTAACACGATATCACCATCACAATAAGTTTTAATTTGTGTTTCATTATATTCCTTAATATATCCACTACTAAATATATTTAGTTGCTGAAACTACTTACATTAAGTCTGCAGGTGGTGTTCAATTTCTGTCTCATTTACATTTTATACTTCAAATCCTTAATAATACTTGGTAAGGTGCTTTGCATTTTATATAGGTTATGAGTGGACTGTACTCCATATCCTTTTTAGCTGTTTGTCATTACAACTTAGTCTTGTGTGTTGCTTTTTCAATCTTACTCCTGTGTCTCATCATCTTTATGTGTTTTTTTACACCATATCTTTCTTATTTATGTCTTTCATTTTCTTTTCTCTCTAGAGGCTTTTAAAATATCACCCCTCTGAGGAGCTTAATCATCAAATAACTCAATAAATTTGAAAATACAAAGTCTATTTTCTAATTGATTTACATATGGGAATGATTGGTGATGTGTACACCATTGTGCAATGTCTCTTTAGAGCAATGGCATTCTCTTCCACTCGACAATATAATACAGAATAAGCCAAACTTTTCATCTATGGGTGTGAATGGCTTGTCATGAAAACCGAAGAATTATATTAATGCAAACACTGGCCAAAGGAAATCCACAGACCCACCTTTCCTCTGAAATTCGGAAAGCAGAAGCGTCTAAACTACTAACCATACTAACATTAACTTATAAAATATATCTAACGAACCATGTGGAAAAATTAAATGATCATTTCCTTCTAACATCCTCAATATACCAATATGAAATATTAATCTCGGATCCTAAATTGACATAAAACTTAGACAGAGCTGGAGGAAACCTTTTATGTACCCTTAATATCACATACGTCCATATTGTGTTCACTTACGCTATGCTGCTCTGAAGATACTTAACTTTTACTCAAGATTATAATAAAATGAATGCTATAAAATAGAAATAACACCATTTTAAAGTCTGTGTTTTTGTTTAGGTTTATCTAAAGGTAGACAGAAAGGACTAGAGTAGGTCTTGGGAGGGCAGCATGTGTTTTGCATTATGTTATTAACTGTCTCAAAAATGAAGAGAAATGGGTACAGATCCTGGAACCGGCAAAATAAGCAGGGAGTGTGGTCGAATTACCTTTCCTTGATGGGTAGTGCTAGTTGTATTCCACCTTTAACCTATTTACCTCGTGCGCTGAAGTTATCATATCACGGGCAAAAAGTGGGGTCACCCTAAGGAACAACACCTGAAATTGTCCTTTACCTCACTTCAATACACTTCAGTCATTATAATCTCTCTCCTGTATATCTCCTCTCTCTCTCTCTCTCTCTCTCTCTCTCCCCTGTGGGCCTTACTACGTATTATTGTGTGTGAATGTGAAAGAAAAAGGTTTTCAACTAAAAATATGAGAACTTATTGATTATAAATGTCTGATAAAATTTCTAGCAAAATTTCAAAAAAATATATTTATGTGCATAGTGATACCATTTTCATTTCCCAAAGTATAATTTGAAATTCTTGCTGGGTACTATTCAGTTTGACTATTACTTAGGTTATAAGACAGTTGACTGTCAACTGTATTTTATGACATACTGTGCATTTCTTAGCTGTGGGAGTCTTTGGATACTTTTATCGCTAGTTTGTTGAAATCAAATTTAAATAGTTGCTTAGAAGATTTGTCTTTCTAAAAATTTAATTTTAAACCATCTGTCAGTGATAACACTTAGGAATTGCCACAGTAATCAGAGATATGGATTCTGCATGGCAGAAAATTATATTAATCTGAAGATTTTTGTCAAAATAACTTGGTGATATAGATGGAGAGAAAGCAGATTTTTTTTTATAATTTAAAAGTATGAGCCAGGTGGTGGTCGTTTTTAATCCCAGCACTCTGGAGGCAGAGGCAGGTGTGTCTCTGGGGTTCGAGGCCCACAAGGTGAAACTAGTTCCAGGATGAGCCACCAAAGCTACAGAAACTCTGTCTAGAAAAATTAAAAAATAATAAATAAATTATCTTTGTTTCACACATTTTATATATACATATGTCCCACACCTCACGAATTTCTATTATATACCTTAACTATGATAAAGTTGTATTGATTTTATTTATTTAATGAGTGACCTTGACTTTTATCATAATAGCTTCACCAGCTAATGTAGTATATTTTGTCATTTATATTCTTGAGATTTAATTTGACATATTGACTAGTTTTCATTTAACAACATCTTTATTAAAGTTATAAATATATTTTTTATGGTATTTAGCTTTAACTGTGATGCAGCAATATCTCTAAGGTAGGGCATGGTGACTCATTTTGTATTTCTAACATACTTCTTAACAGCCTTTGAGTAATGCCTGATCTATGTACAGCAATAGGTCCTTTGGGATCATTTTTATCACTGTATCTGAAAACCATGGTGGGTCTTCCTAAGCCTATGTTCTACATTTCTGCTCTGAACTCTATTCTTGTAATCATATGAGATATATCTTTTGAGTGACTAAATCAATTAGTTTCTCCCTTTATATATATATAATTAGTTTCTCATCTTTATATATATATACCCCTATATATATATATTTGTTCATGCATCAGTTATGTCTCTGTGTGGGTGCTTTTTTTGGTTAGGTGAAATTTTGTGACATAGTTTATATGTGTTCCTCTATAGCATCTTAATTCTTTTTTGACCTCATGATCGGTTGATTGTTTCCACTTGAATTCAAATCAATTCCAATATGGTTTCTCTTTGTATGCAAAAACAAAAACTAAATTTATTCATGTTATTAAATGTCTGATACGTCATTGGTGATGAATCATTTTATGCAATTTTATTTTGTGGTTGTAACTACCTTTAATAAAAATATTCAAGTGGATAAATGCTTTTCAAATCATATTTGGTTTTAAAAATTAGGTTGATACATAGATATTTTATCAGTTTTATCTAATGATGTCTAAAAGTAAGGCCGTTATAATAATCTACTTTGTTTTAAGTTGTCTAAATACAGAAAAAACCTTTTTTGATACATTCAAGTTGAAATAAATAACCCGATTACCTTTTACTCCTGTATTCAAAACCATTTTATCTGCTATATATATTTCTGGTGCCTTTGGCAGTTTTGGTAAATGCATTGCCTATTGCATCATTAGAGCTCCATGCCAAATCAACTATTTGCCATATCTGTGTTTCAGGATATCTTAAGCTTTTTGCCATACTCATCTCTTATATATTTTTTCTGCTCGCTCCTCCCACTTTATCTTAATACTTCCTAGGCAACTTTTGTATTTTGCTTAATGAAGATAACTAATGTGTATTTTCTCTTTATAATTATATCTTATTAACCTCTATCCACAGGACCAATAGTGCTCAACACCTTGCCTATGTGATAGTAGTTAATACACCATTTACATTTCCATTTTAAATTATCTAAAAATATCATTGCAAGTTCATATAGGTTATATTAATATAAATGTTTTTAATAAATATATATACATTAGTAGTGTTGAATAATAAAAATAACTAAATAATCTCTTATTTTGAAGGATGCGATCCTATATTAATAACTTCTTGGAATCAGTAAACACCTCTTAAAAATCTAATAAATAAATACATTAAAATCACAGACTACATAAAACCAAATTAATAGTATGTTTATACCTTATTAAATACAACAAATATCTCATTTGCAATAAATTTGAAAAGTAAATCCATAAATAAAGCTAACCACCACTCTCTAATAAAACTTTAAGAGATTGAAAAATAAATCAGAGTTAAGTGGTGAGTGTTTCTTGTTAGCCCCAGCACTCAGGAGGCAGAGGCAGGTGGATCTCTGAGTGGTGGGTGAAATCCCAAGAGGCTACACGTGAAAAATGTTAAAACAAAAACAACACATAACACGCGAAGGATAAAAAAGAAAAAGGAAACAAAGAAGACAAAGACATTAGATGATAGAGAGGCTTCATATTCTGTTCCAAATTTGCAAAATGAGGTGTATGTTGTCAAAATTAATAAACTTATTTGGTATTAACCAACCTGAAATTTCTATTAGTTTTGTTGTGGATCTGAAAACACAGTCCAAGGATTCAGATGAGACCCCTGAGGCTGAGACAGGTGAAACAGCTCTGGGAAGGGACCTTAGTTTCCAGAGCACAAAGCTATGTTACACCCTCGAGCAAACACATCTATAGTTTATTTTAGAAAACGACCAGTGGGAGCAGTGTAGAGGCTTGTCTGAGCAAATAAAGACTACTTACCCCATTTCAAGGTGTTTGCAAAGCTTATGCAGTGGAAAAAAAAATATATATATATCATTCTCTTGACAGGTCTGAATATCTTCATGCAGAAAGAGGTGGAAATTAATTAACACTGCACTTTTACAAAACCAATTTAAAATGGATCCCTTAATTTTAAAACCTAGACTGATGAAAACCACCAAATAAACTCTTTTTGAGACATGGTAGTGGTTAGGACCTTTCCTACCAGAACTTTATTAGCACTGAAATGAGGTGCAAGTATCAAAGAAGCGGACCCTGAAATTAAAAACTCTCAGTACAAGAAATGTTGTCAGGAAACCAACCATCTAAAATGTTTAAACATCTATATCATTATAATTACGAAAATTGCAGAGAAATTATATTAACGCAATAAAATAGATGGATGCCATGTAGGCTAAGACAGTTTTTAAAAGAATAAGCACATTTGGTCAGTGGCCATTTTATAGGTATTCGGTAGGGTACCAGAGAAGTGACTTAGCAATTGAAGCACTTGCTCTTGGCATGGAGACCTGATTTTGATGTGTTAGCTCAAACTGTTTGTAACTACTTAGAATCAATAACTCTTCTGATCCAGTGGGCCACCGGATTAGCATGCGATAGCAGCATTTGTTCAGACTGCATAAGAATTTTTAAACATTACACATTCAACACCACCCCCTGTTACTGTGAAGCCTCTACCCCCAGTCTAATGCAACACTCAAATGAGCCTAATGTTTTTTCTGGTTTTAAGTCTGTCATACTTTTTACTTACTGTGTGATTAATTATCATATTTAATTGATAATAGAAATATAAAACCCTAAACTGAAGCTCAGTACTTCATGAGATCATTCTATTTTATAAAGTTCACTATAATATATGAGTCAATTGAATAAAATAGTTAAGATAATGATAATTAAATTTAAATTTAATTGCCTTTGTGGTGATGAAAAATGTTTTCAAACCTGTTCTATAAATCATTAGATGTCTCTCTAAAAAAAAATAAACAAAACATTTTCAAATATAAAACAATAAAATTATTTTTTACACATTTTATGTTTTTTAATTTGTTTTTGTAAATAAAATTTGTTTTATGGCATACACCAGTCTACTTATGTAAACTTTTTCTGTAGCACCTCATATTAACTAATAGCTTCCATATGTCTATTTATGTATTTACTTGTTCTGCATAAAAAACGTAATAAATTTAAATAACTCATTCTGTTCTCTCTTGATAATTGATTATATAATCTTCTCAAAGCAAGATGCTCCTAACTGAAAACTCGAAAGTTCCATCTTTTACCTTTCCATCGTACTCTTTACAATTTTACTGCTAAAGTTAAGTTGGTATTTTTATTCCATATCCATTAGCATATATAACTTGTGAAAAAGTGATAAAGGTTTTTGTGTAATGTTAGAATATCCACTACAGGCATGTGTTTCATTCATCTTTTCATCATGTTTGTTGTAATGCCTGCACTTACTAAAACTTGTTGTAGATCGCTAATATTGATTTCAGATACTATTCGACATTATTTTATTTTTTATAATATAGTGTTTTTTTACGTGATGTCATGTTTGCTGTAAACACAAGGACTCTCAGAGTCAGTGTTTCCTTTAACTACTTACATTTAATATAATGTGCCCTGTAACTCATCCTGGACAGCCATGTCTACTTGCTGCTGTCAGTCTTTGTGCATATACTGAAAAAGATACTTATGCTAGTCTTGTCTCTGGGGATTAAGCAGTTGCTTGAAGCAAGTTAATAAGTTTCTTCCATGTCATGGTTAAACGAAGAAAAACAAAACATAAACAAAAAATGGGGATATGGTGTTGATTATTAAAGTCATGTGTGAAATTCTTTTTTTATTTGTTTACACCAATAATAAATACCTCTGACCATGACAGTGTGAATCTGGTAGTTATTAACATGAGCTAGAATGAATGATCAACACTAACAACATGTGTCTGTGTACAATATATGTTATTCTATTGCATTTCAAAATCATTAAAATGGATCTTTTTCCCTATGCTTCCTATATGCAGATCCTCCTTAGACACAGTACATGTTTTTTCAGCCAGTCTTAGGAAAACTTCAAGAAGCAATAAAGAGCCTGTTTTAGATCCAATGAAAATTTCCCACAGTTGTCCTTTTCCCCATTTAAAACTTATCTCTAAGCAGATAATTATACTGTTGCAGTGGCGTGAGGAATAACTCTACTAAGATGATTTTGTGTGCTGTGTGGTTTTATTCTGTATTGTCTAGCCACTGTTTCATCCAAACTAAACATTCCCCTTGGAAAAACTCAATTGCTACATTAACTTAGTAAGATCGATCAAATCTGCATTTCCAACATTATGACTTGTTGAAATATTGCTAGTGGAGGGGGAGTCTCTATGGGTTGCATTGGGTTGAGTCTGAGATATAACTTTCATATGGCATCTACCATTACTTAAGTAACCTTTCCATAAGTGGGCTGCCTTTAAGTCCCAATCCTTTAAGGATCACAAATTAAAAGTAGATGGTTAATCAACTGTACTTCTGTGATTGAATCCTTTTCAGACTGTTGTCTCTGTACTATCTGGAGGGGATACATCTTTCTATCTGCTAAATAATATCTCACACCATCTAGAAAAATTAGATTGATAGTGCACAAGATAGACATATTTAATATTGAAAGATACTGCCAATTGGCACTTCTAAATGATCAAACAAAAATATAACTAAATTGCATATTTTATCAGAAGCTCCTTCCCAGTGTGAATTTCACCTAAACTTTGATGTCATTTTAAACTTGTAATTTAACTTTATTAAATATTTTGTGGCAATATAGAGCAGCATCTGTTTCTTAAGACTTCAACACATTTGTCTTTTGGTGAAACTAATGCAGCTAATGCATCGTACCAGCTAATGATCATTCAATGTTTGTCTGAGAAAGTATTAAACGGGCTATGTATGACCTCTTAGCGACTCTTTCAGAAACTTGTATACTTCTATTTTACACTTTTTTTTAACCGTGATTCTTAGTTGTGTGTGTCTCATTTCTTGTATGTGTTTGTCACGTTATTCCATTCTATTCATTAACAATTAAACCATCACCCTTACATTTAGTTTACCTTGGTGGTGTGACTTTAAATTATTCTCAACATGTGTGGTTCCCTGATTCTGAATTTTGGTTTTAGGGTTAAAAATTAATAATTTTAGTCATCCTTTTGAATTAAACAATCTCTCCAATGTCATCTACTCAAGTGATAAAGGCATCAGTGCTATCTGTCACTTTGTTCTCCTACATACTGTAAACAGAGCAGCATCCCAACTTGAGGCAGAAGAATAAAATCAGTGGGGTACTTTTGCTTTGTATGTGTAACCATTCAATTGAGGCAAAACAAACTGTCATTTTAATGTAGATTTTAAATTCCTTCCCCACATTGGGGATATGATAAATACAGAATTGTCTGAACGGGTTCCTCCATAAACATCACCACTAAGTTTTAAAAGAGAATGCTTTATTTTAAAAATAGCCTCAGATATTTCTCAATTTAGTCACTTCAATATCTAGAACCTTTTACTGCAAAAACAACTATAGTGCCAGCACATTCAGTTAGCATTTGGGAGTTATAATTACAGTCTAGACTTTAAGTTTTTTAAGTAGATATTAGATGACAAAACTAAGACTTTGTAAATAAATCTGTCTCTATTCATTTTATTTATTTATTTAAAAAATATTAATGTTTGGTTAAACATTAATTTGTTACTCAACATAATTGTGAGAAATTATAATAAATATATACTGTAGAGAGTGTTATAAATTAATTTCTTTGTTTTAACAAACTTTTGTTTAACCATATTTATCTAAATTTTTTGTATTGAACTATGATATAAAAATCTCCCTTTCATTTATATAATCTTGTGTATTCTTTACTAGTAACATTTCATCATTTTAACTTTTCATGCAACTCAATTCTTCTATTTCCTCTATCCACCACCTCCATCCATGCCCCCACTGCTGTAGGACAAGCTTGATCTTATGCCCTATAATTATTTGTCACTTGTATTGGTTTGTTAAATGCTTTTGTTAGCCTCCAGGCAGAGTATTAAACCTTGGTGGGAAATTCTGAAAAAGGCTGGTCTGCCATTGTCGCCCCAACACAACAGAAGCAAGATATTCTGTTACATGAGTACCATTCCTTATTGCAGACAAAATTGTATGGGTTAATATATGATTAGAGTTAGTTAATATCTGCGACACTAATTTATAATTATTATGAACTCTATGTTTCTTTGGGACTGAATGACTGCAGGACTGGAAACTAACCTCCCTCAACACTCTTGCCTCCATTCTGACGAGGCAGGCCTCCACAAGCTAGACAAAGCATGGCACATTAACGGCGACTTAGCTCCTCCCCTTGAAGTCAGGCTAGACAAGTTAATCTATTGGGGAACAGTGTCTCAAAAGTTAACAAGCACCAGGAGGTTTTGGTCCAACCCCCCACCCACAAACCCAAGCTGCCCAGTTCCCCACTCATGTAAAGGGATTTGGTCAATCCCATGCAGGAAGGCTACCTGAGGAGCAGTTTTCAAGTTTTAACATGAAGGTTCGGGTTTGAAAATGGGAAACTGGTTTATGGGTTGAACAAATCAGGCTCTATGCTGGAAGAACTAGGGTGCCTATATATCAATACCAAAGTATAATTTACCTTTGTTATTTTGAGATCACCTTTATTCTGTCCAAGCATCTTTTTTTCTTATTTTTCTAACTGGTAAGACACTATTGAGTTTGAAAATATTTTAATCCTAAACAATTTTATTTAAGACATTGAATATATTTAACCTTTATTTATCCC